>JASDQU011027273.1:0-25456 GCA_032191745.1 Picea mariana | reverse complement strand
TAGGAATGTCTGTGTATTAATTGATGATAAGAAGTAGATATTAGCTCATAGAACTGTGAAATTGTAAAGGATTGCATCATGAGAGTGTTCGCGTAATGTTTGATATGAATAAGTTGATATATGCTTATCACAAAGGATACCATGCACGACGTACGTTGATAAAATGAAGCCAATCATGCCCAGCCATTCTCGGGAAGTTGTCTTCCTTTATCCGCTTCCGGAAATGCCCCGGTAAGGATCTCTTCACAGAGATTTCCTCTTTGGAAAGGTTCACTAAGAACCCAGAGTAAGGACTCGAATGCACAGGCCTTATTAACCCTGCACGAGGAGGAATGATTCCATTAAGGTTCCCAGGTAGTAGTGTTGTGAGGAGTGACAAGTCGACGGATGAGATCTCGTCGGAGGAACCATAGTCACTCACGACCATTAGATGGACGAAAGTAACGCATGCGTTACATACCTTGCCCCTTGTCCTCTATCATCGTGAGCAACGAGAAAATTGGGATCATAGACCCCAAGACTCAAAGGAAACGAATCTAGACCGTTAGATCTCGGTCCAAATTACCCGTCAGCCGTTGGATTTGGAGAAGCTGCGCAGGGGTTAAGCACAGGGGTAGGCGTGCGAGGAAGTGATATGAGCCATCAGATCTGGGGTAGAAATCCCGTAAGTCGTTGATCCAAGGGACACGTGTCGAGCATCCGGGAGAATCGGGAATCGGGATATCGCGAGTCCCGGGTATAGGTGTTTTGTGTCATCGCAAATGCTGAAACCCCGATGGAAGGTTATATGGCTGCAGTCGTATGGTAAGTGGTCACATGGACCATGGTATAGCCAAGGGGGCTAGCCAGCATAAAGGCGCATCGAGAGTCCAAGGGACTTGTGCGCCATGACATTGAAAGGCACCAAACCCCAACAAGAAGCGGTCGTATGGTCATATAGAAACAGGTCGTATGGACTAGAGGCTTAACCAAGCGGGGGTTGAGGCAACCAAAGGGGCGCGTCGAAAATTCGTTCCATCGGTGATCGGGGATTCGAGAGGACAGGGACCCTCGACACCACAACCTCCGAAACCCCGAATCCCGATATTGAACCAGGGATTAGCATTCTGCAAGTGCAGGTTTCTGGAGATTTCTCATGTGTGGGAGATTTAACCCTGAAATTTTTAATTTACGATAGTGGGTGTGTTACATTTATTAGTCATAATTAGTCATTATCTAGTCTCCTATATTTTAGGAGAGAATATTCCACCTGGAGAATATTCTCTTTCAGTTCACACTTCAGTTTGACTAGTTGAGTTGAGTTTAGATGTTGCATTGGGATCATCACCATGCAACATTGGGATCATCACCATGCTAATCTGACCTTGCCTTGGTATCATCACCAAAGTGGTGCATTAGTCTTGATTTCTTGAGTTAACTCCTCACTACTTTCTGTTCAGTCAGTTAACTAAAGTCTAGTTGACTAGTTAACTCAACTAGGTGGCAGTTCACTCCCGTAATTGCCTGGGAGTCTAGAATAGGTGGCAATTCACTCCCGTAATTGTTGGTGTGTGTCCAGATCACTCTAGACCACCACTATGGCGACTTGGTTCACCTCAAGTTGAACTCATTGATTTATACAGAGTATATCATGTGTAAATTATTCATTATTCATAACGGTTAATGAGAATTCTTTCTATCATTTCTCTCCTTCTTCTTCCTTTTCCAATTATCTCTGCAAATGTGTGTATCATTGTTTAGCTAGATCTATTCTGTGCAGGTTCAACACATTTACAATTGAATCCTAAATCAAACCTCTAGGCGTACCCATGCAGTTCCACACACAATACATGCGGCTTTCCAAGATTCAAACCAATGACATGACAAAGAGTGCCTTAATAGTGCACTCTATCGTCAAATGATCTACACCTCTGGGACAATTCTAAAAGTGTCACCACTTGATAATTTATTTATTAATAAATTTTATTTTATTTTTTAAATTACACTCTGAAATAATTAAGTCGAAAAAAAAAACACACCTAAACAAACAAATAAAAAAAATTAAGAAAAAAAAATCTTTTATAAATAAAGAAAAAAGATTCTTAAAAAAAAATTGCAAATCACAAATTTTTAGTCAAATTTTTTTTAAAATGAATTAAAACAAATAGTAAAAGCTACATTTTTTTTGAAAAAAAAAATTAAATGACCCTTAAAACATTAAATCTAAAACACAAAAATTGAAAGAAAAAAAAAAAGGTGAAAACGCAATTTTTTTTATAAAAAATAAAAAAACCACATAAAAAGATAATTAAAATCAAAAAATGAAATTAAAAAAATAAATAACTAAATCACAATTGTTAAAAAAAATAAAAAATATAATTATTAAGAAAATACATTTAAAAACTTAAAATAAAAAACAAACAAAAAACACATTGTTAAAATTTGAAAACATTTTTTTTTGGTTAAAATTAAAAACCTACTTTAAAACAAACAAAATATAATCAAATTTTAAAAATAAAATAAGCAAAATTTAAATAATAATAATAATAATAAAATAATATTCAAATGTCCATGAGGAGGGGGTCCTCTCCCCTTGGTTGTGGATTGCAAGCAATCCACAACTGAGGAGGGAGGGGGGCGATGTCGAGAATCACCCCTTCCCCTACAATCCACAACCAAGGGGAGAGGGGGGCAATCTCGGGCATCACCCCTTCCCCATCATGGGCACCCAAACACATTTGAATATTATTTGTTTTTTAAATGTTTCTTTGTTTATTTTTAAAATTTTAAAATTTAGATTATTTTTTGTTTATTTTAAAGAAGGGTTTTTTTTTTTTTATATATGACTGGTGGAATTGACAACTGGGTGGTCTCGTACTTGCGTGACACAGGATCGATTTCGACCGCTATCACTATAAACTCCAGGTGCTATACGTATGCCACTTCCGCAGGCACAGGTAAGTCAGGGGAGATTTAAACTTAGAACCCCATCAAACATAACACTTCATATCACGACACTTTCCAATTGAGCTGCCCCCGGGGGCTGTTTTTAATTTTAATAATATTTTTGTTTATTTAAAAATAAATAAATTAATTAAATGTTTATTTTTAATAATCATAATTTTTTTTTAAATTTTACAATTGTGATGTAGTTTTCAAAAAAAAAAATTAATTTCATTTTTTGGTTTTAATTAATTTTTTGTTTTGTTTCATTTTTTTATTAAAAAAATTTGCAATTTCACCATTTTTTTCAATTTTTGTGTTTTAGATTTAGTATTTTAAGGGTCATTTTTATTTTTTATTTTTTTCAAAATAAATAGCTCTTACTTTTCTTTTTAATTCATTTTTTAAATTTTTATATTTAGGAGTCAATTTTTAGTGTTTTATTTGCAATAGTGTAAGTGGTCAAGACCATTGTTTCAATTATGTCATCGTTTTAACTCCAAAAAAAAACCTGGTGCTACTGATAGCATCACTTTTCGATTCAAGGGTCAATTTCAGGGTTATGTCTGCAATATCAATATCAGAATTTTAAACAAGTCGTAATTTTAACCATCTCCAAAAATAAGGGTGTTATCAGTAACACCACTTTTTGAAATAGGGCTAAAAATGTGACCTCTAAGAAAATGAGAACTCTAGATATTCTCTTTAAGTTGGTAACTTTTTTCAATTAGAAGAAGACACCAACTTATTCTAGCTAAATTACTTGGCAAATGAAAAAAATTTCAAGTAAATAGGAATTGTTCAGACATTGTTAGTTGTCCACTTCTAGATTTCATCTCTCTTTCAATTCATTTCAAATGAGCCATCTATCATCTAGTTTTGATGGTTTTTCAGGTAAATTTTTCATTGAATCTAAGATCATGGATTTCTAAAAGATCCAACATATCATATTTTGCATTAATGTTTATTGGTTAGCCGGTATAGATATATAGACTTGTGATTGAGGGAGGTATGTTTGCATATGGCTTACCTTACTAATCAGTAATTCTTCATGTCACCTTTAATTCTTTTATTCATTTAGGATAATAGTGATTTATCCTCAAATGATGACTAAGTGAGTTAGTTAGGATTGCCTAGCCTAATCACCATGCAAGGTTTTAGGATATAGAGAAAATATCTATATGAGGTGGCATCATCCATTGTACTATATATTTGTAGTATTTGATTGAATACAATTGAGGTTGCTTAAGACTTTTCTATCATTTTCTTTTCTATATTTAACAAAAATATCTCCACAGCGAGATCCAAAAAATTGTACGAGCTGAGAGAAAAAATTTCCAAGTACACACCAAGGTCAATTCAATTGTTGGATGGTACTGATGACTTCTCTCTTCCTATCCATTTATAAAGTAAATACCAAACCTATTATAAGTGTGTTTAGTAGGATGCTTGGATATCTTCCATTCTTGTGCCTAATCTTGGAATATAATTCTCCTTTTGTGGTAATAATCACATGATTTCCAAGTCTGAAATAGATGTGAAAATCTTGGTTTGTTTATATTTTCACATATAATTGTTCCTCCCAAATAATTAGAAGCACTTATGTCATTCTATGGTCCCCTTTATACATGGTTTGATCACTCGAATATTTTTAAATATAAATATAGCATTTCCATGTACATTATGTGCATAAATTGTTATGCTTCCAAAAAAATTAATAGGAAGAACTTGTTATATATCGATGGTCATCCATCCACTCATGGGAACATTGAAAGGTTTATAAATACCCATATATTCTCATTGTTCAGTGAAAATTGTTTGTTTCAAGAACACTTGAATGAAAAAAATCTTTATGAAAAGAAAGGCATCAAGATTTGTTGTTTTGTGCATGCTATATGTAGTTTGTCTCTTGGCGATGAGTAGTTAATAAACTATAACTTTTGTATACCACTAACCACTTGTCAAAGGTGAATTACATTGGGAATGTCTTTAGACATCCCCTTGGGTCATAAGAAAACATCATTAAGTAATTTTACATTTTAATTTTTAGTGGAATTAATGTAAACGTATTGTTTAATTCGACAATTGCTTTATAAAGTGATTGATTGCTTGTGTGTTATTGGAAAAAAATCCATGCTTCTAATAATCGTTTGGTCTAATGTTTGAACATACTAAATGCATTGTGTTTACTGATATCATCAATTTTAATGTTTGATATTTTTTCAATTAATATTTTGATGACATGTGACATGTTTACCATCTACCATTATACCCCACTATGATATCAAATTTAGAGAAGGTTGCTAAACAAGTATAACTCATAGATAAAGCATACCAAGCATGGTTCAAATAACCAATTATTCAACTTGCACTACATCCTGAGTCACTAATTAAAAATTTCTACAATAACAATAGTTCTTCACATGTTGGGGACAAAGATAATAATATAAAGGTGGGTATGGATTGTTTCTTACAAGATACTGATGCCATGGAGGGAATGTTGTTACATGCACTCTAGCAAGATGAGATAGGGGATGATGTTCATATTGTTGATTCCTTCTTCAAAATCCTAAAATACGCTTCCATCAACCCTTTTCTCTAGACATGGGTCAAGATCTACCTAACTAGGGACAACAATGTTATTGTACAACTTGAAATCAATACTTGGTATGTCAAATGCATTTTGTTTGCACTACTAAGGTAACTAACAATTAATTCCCCTATATTTTAATGAATCCTATCCCACAATCAATAATCAAAAGCGAGTTCATGTATGTTTGATGAAAATGTAGATTTCTATTGCCCACTAATTGTAGGTTACTCAAAGATAAGGTATTCTCAAGTAACAATGTCCTCCCTAGTAGCAATGAAGAGGAAAAGCAATTGATAAAAAAAATTGGGCATTGAGTACATATCATATCATGCTTGTTAAAATGATTGCATTCTATATAGAGGTGAATATGATAAAAAATAGATATGTCCAAGATGTGAGCATGACAAGCATCAAAAAAAAAAAAAACAAGGGCAAGGAACATATTCCTCCTCATAAGATATTAAGGAACAACCCTATAATCCCAAGGATTCAAAGGCTCTTACATTGCAAAGAATTAGTCAAGTTGCAGGGGTGGCATGTCTGGCACATAATTGAGGATGGAGTTATGTGGATCCCAACTAATTCAATAGTTGTGAAGAATATAAATGATATATGGCCAATAAATTCAAGTATGAATTATGAATCTTTTTATTGAGAATAGACATGGATGGAGTTAACCTGTATTCCCTCCAAAACACCATCCGTTTCATTTGGCCAATGGAAGTGATCAATAAAAAAATCCCTCCATGGTTTTCTGTAAAGAATGAACATCTTATCTTGGCTCTTATGATCCCTAGTAGAAGACAAGTGAAGAGATTTGATCCCTACCCCCAACCATTGATTGATGAATTAAAGAAATTATGGGAAGGGATACATGTATATGATGTATCAAGACCCATATTGACAAAGAGGTCTTGTACATTGTATGGCATATCCACATACACCATGCAATATTATCTAATACTAGGAGTTTGTTATAGTAATAATGTTGGTTGATTTGTTTATATCTGTAAAATTATTTGACATACTTAATTTGGTGCAACTATATTATTTGATGCTTGTGTGTTTCATATAAAATTGCATCATAGGTCTTGTAACAAAAGGATACCATGGATATAAATTTGTGGATCTTTTATAAAATCTTGGTGTCCAACCACCTATGAAAGTCAATGTACGATTTATCAACGGTATTCCTTCCAGATACCGATCAATGAAGGAGTGAGAAATAGTCACAAAACGTTCTTGCAATGCTTGCCTATGGTGCAAGTGTCCTCATGAAGATGAACACTCTCCAAAGGAGTCGAGGTGGTGATATATCATTTGGCTCAGGTACCATGATATTTTCCTTTGTATTCACCAATGTGGAACCTTGGAATGGAAACCTTGGAACCAATTCGCAATCAAATCCCTGGGGGAACCACCATCAGTCAAAATTGCATGTATGGGAAAGATATATAAGCCCAAATATCCCAAAAGAATTGGCACCTCAAGGGGCCAAGCGATACTTAGGAAACCCCCAAATACACAACAATCCATAGATTCTTAGACAGGTGAGAGATTGGATATCTCCTTCACTTATCCTCACATGACCTAGAGCTTAACTCCTATGTTAGAGGAGCTTCCCCAGCAACACCTATGTGAGATTGCATTTGAATCACTCATAAGTCAAATATCTAGGTTTGAATTTCAGTGGCCTTGGAGAGTTAACTCTCTAACCTGTCCCAAGGCCCTACACCTAGACTAGTTGGTGTTTCTATAGAAGAAAAAGTCTAGTTAATTTTAAGTTATCATTTGTTTTAACAGTTGTTCTTTACTCGGGAAGTGGAGGTGAAACCAGTGATGTTTCTAGAAACTTTTGTAGAAAACCACTTGTAAGAACATTTTCATTTTAACAAATTGAGCTTATTATTCAATGTAAAAAGTGTAAAATGAACAACTAAATGCAAACTCTTAATCTTTAAAATGAAATTCTTTTATTTTTTCAATGATGTATGCACAACTAAAAGTTTTTGAAGAATCTTCATCTATTTGTATGCCTAACCATTTTCTAAATGTTTTAAACAATTTAACATTTTGTTATTTTTCAAATTTCTCCTATCGCAAAATTTCATTCACTCTACAGTTTCCCTAACCCTCAAAAATACCCTAGCCGCCACTGCACTCTACAATTCCTAACCCAGCTAAGGGGAGTGGTGGCTCCCCTCCTCCTCCTATCAAAAAAGCTTTCAGACACTTGGAGGAAAATCTTGGTACTTCGGTGAAATTAGCTCCATCGTGTTTCATGAAGAATCTTTCCCCCGATATCATGTCATATGGCTATGAATATTTACAATAAGGATCTCATTGACCAATTTACTAGACATTGGTCATCTCCTCAAGCCATGGCCATATGGATTCCGAAAAAATGGGATCATTTGATCAAGGGAAATATGTCCCATTTCTTTTGCAGTCGGATTTTTTATGCATTCATGTTTGAATCAAAGGAAGATGGGGATCTCATCTTCCACAACAGGATGTATTTCTTCAGATCCAAGGGAATGTATCTGCACCAATGGACAGGAAAAATTAATCTGGAAAATGATATTCCCTCTACAGTGTCTTTCTGGGTTAGGTTACCTCATTTTATGCTTCACTGTTGGAATGCATCCATCTTGAGATCCATAGGTAACTCTCTCATGAAATATATTGATAGTGTAGCCCCAAAGGAACAGATCTTTTCTTGTGCTCATCTATGTGTGGAGGTATATGTATATAAATGCTTTCCTGAATATATTCTCTTGATTGAAAATTGGAGATACTTGCAGCAAGTGGACTATGAGCAGTTTCCTTTCAAATGTTGGCACGACCATGAATACAGAAACTTCGCCTAGCATTGCCCTAAAAAGGAAAATGTGGAACTAGAGCTACCATATCCTAAGGAACAATGGAAAACAGCAAGGAGAAAGTCGAATAATCCCAAGCAATACAAATCGGCCCCGAATCCAAAGAATGGACCTCTTGGTGGTGGAACCTAGAATGGACATTCTTGTGATTAGAAGTGACCTGTTGTTCCTCCTCCTACTTCAAGTTGGCCCAAGTCTTCTTCCATGGCTTATGGGAATTCTGAATCTACCATTGGTTCTTCAAATAATATGTATGATGCTCTCTCTCTTCCTAACTCCGTGGATCCTTAGGCTCCTCCCACTTCTATGTCGGTCCCCCTCCATGACCCTCTTCCCCCCATTGAAACCCTTGACCCCGCTCTACATGTCTCTCCAGTTCTTTCCCCTTCTGATCATGTGAAGGGATCTAGTCCTTCTCCCTATAGACCCATTGATTTCTCTCGCACTGCCTCTCTTCCTTCTAACCCCCCTAGCTTAGTTGATTTTTTCTCTAAAGATGAATCAGAGGATTATTTAGGTGGTGGGAAGTCCCACAAGTGAAGAGGTAGGAAACCCTCAAAACATAATTACCAACTTAATGGGAACTGTGACCTCAAAAAGAGAACTGTATCCCAAACAATCCATATTTTTGAGTCAAAAACATTGAAATCAACCACTAAATCAAAAAGTAGTGCTACTGATAACACCCTCTTTTGGGGAATCGTTAAAATTCCAACTTGTTTGAAATTTTGACCTTGACAATAGGACAAAAACCCTAAAATTGACCCGCAAATCAAAAAGTAATACTATCAGTAGCACAGATGTTTTTTTTGGAGTTAAAATTATGACTTAATTGACATCATGGCCTTAACCACTAGTACCATTATAGATAAAAAAAAACTCTAAATCAACCTTTAAATTGTGACTTGAAAATTTACTTATGAATTAATTGTTTTTATTTTACATTAAAAAATAAACAAAATGAAAAACACACACTTAGTAGTCAAGCATTTTTCTTTTTAAATAATATCAATGCATTAAAAAATAATAATGATCGAAATTTAAAATAAAATTAAAAACTTAGAAAAGGTTAAAAGTTAAAAATAAAATAAAACTAAAAAAATGAAAATAATTTTTTTTAAAACCCAAAATTTAAAATTTAAAAAAATTGGAAAAACAAAAAACGCAAACAAAAAAAATTTAAAAACAAAAAATAAAAATATTTGAAAAAAACAATTTTAAGAAACAAAGTTCAGAAAAAAAAAATTTATAAAATAAGAAAAACAAACCAAAAACTAGGTAAAAAACCATTAAAAAAAAAAAACGAAAAAATAAAATTACAAACAATTTTTTAATTAAAAAATTTATTAAAAAAAACAATTTAAAAACCAAAAATTAAAAGAATAAAAAAAAACAATTTAAAAAAAAATTAAAAAACAATTTGACAAAAAATAAAAATTAAAAGAACCAATTGGAAAACAATACCAAAAAATAAAAACAATCTAAAAATCCAAAAAAAACCCAAAAATGAGGCATTGTTCGAGGGGTTAAACCTGTAGCTTGCTTGGATGATCTGCAGAGGGGCGAGGAAGAGCACGAGAAGGGGAGGGGAGAATAGGAGAGGGGGTTGCGGGAGAAGAGGAAGGAGATACGAGGTAGCGGTGGGCGTGGGGGATCGATTCCAAAAATCCCCCTTCGCTAAGCAATGCCTCATTTTTTTTTTATTTTTTTTTTTTGTTTTTAAGATTGATTTTTGACCTGGTTTGGTTTTGGGTTTTTAAATTGTTTTCTATTTTTTTGGGTTAAAAATTGTTTGTAATTTTTTTAAATGGTTCTTTAAATTTGTTTTTGGCTTTATTTTTTAACTTTGTTTCTTATTATTATTTTTATTTTTTTTAATATATATATATATATATATATATATATATATTTTGTTAGGTGCGTTTTTATTTTATATATATCGAATTATGGGGTTTTTTAAAATTTATTTTAATTTTTTTAGTTTTATTTTATTTTTAACCTTTTTATAATTTTTTTATTTTATTTTAAATTTTGGATATTAAAAAAACAATTGTGTCATTTTTTCATTTAAAAGAAAAAAACATTGAGTGTGGAGTTTGTTTTTTATCATTTTGTTTATTTTTTAATGTAATTTTTTTTTTAAATAATATATAAGTAACAATTTAAGGATCGATTTTGAGTTTTTTATCTACAAAGGTATCAATGGTCGATGCCATAGTGTCAACTAATTCATAATTTTAACTAAAAAAAAACGCATTAGTGTTACAGGTAGCATCACTTTTCAATTTGAGGGTCAATTTTAGGGTTTTTGTTATGTTGTCAAAGCCGCAATTTCAGAAAAGTCAAAATTTTAACCATCCTCAAAAAGAGGGTTCTACCAGTTCATTCGTATTTTTGATTGAACGAAATAAAACACAAAGATATGATAGAAAATAGAGAAATATAGTAAAACTCTATTTCTATTAATGACTAAAATATGCATGAACTACAAAAATACAGAGTGAAATAAACTCGCTAGAATGGTGGTAGATTATTTTTGAGAAGAGATGTGACTGCTACGCGCATTAGCAAGATGGATTGCAATGAGGCTCCAAAATCCTTTTTAACATAAATCATCAATGAGAGAAACCCTAAACATCCAAAACCCTAACCTCGGGAGATGAAACGCCAAAAGGTTTCTAAGCCTCGATGGGGGTAGTTGGTACATCAACTTCCTGTGTGCGTAAATTTTCCATACTATCTCCATTTTGGGCATTCGGTATACCATTGGAAAGGTCTAGTCGAGAAGTACACATTTCAAATGGCCCAATACATGCCTCTCGCTATTTATTGGGCGTTGTCGCGCCAAAAAAACGTCGTTTAGGGCCTTCAAATGGCCTTGGAAGTTGAGGACTCGAAAAAACATAGAAAAACTGCCAAGATGGGAAATTGTGTTTTGAGCCAGTGGACTAGGTGGGTGGCCACTGATATCCACCTGGATCACCGGTAGCGCCACTTTTTTATTCGGGGGTGAAAATAGCCACTAAATGTGGCCTATTAAAAAATGAGAACTCTATAGAGTTCTCATTAACTTGGTAACTTTGTGTCAAGGGAAAGGCAAGAATCTAAAGTCGAGCAAGAAAAATATTTAGGTAGATAAGGAATCTTAGAAAATTATGGTATGGGGCCTAGAATGACCATAAAACAAAGCAGATCCAACCCTCCAATGGGAGGGATTCACAAATCTAGCAAGAAATGAAGTTAATAATGGTTTCCTAGAATTCTAAAGGGTTAGGTAGTGAGGTAAAATCAAAATCAATGAAGGATGTTATAAAATTAGAACGTCTCGCAATCCTTCTACTCTAGGAAACCAAGCTCAGGGCTTTTGATTCTCTAAAAATAAGTAAAATGTTTTGGAATTACAGCAAGGGGATCGTTGTCAATTCTAGAGGTGCCTTTTGTGGATTATGCAACATATGGAATCATGACATGTTTCAGCTAGATTACAACTTCATTACTAAGCATTGGTTATGTTCTTCTTTCAACCATTGATAGTCAGGGGACATAATTACCACTATCAATGTATATGTGCCTATGAATTATTTGGCATTGTCGCACCAAAAAAAATTCATTTAGGGCCTTAAAACAACCTTGGAAGTTCAAGACCCAAAAAACCATAGAAAAATTTCCAAGATGGAAAATTGTGTTTTGAGCCAGTGGACTAGATGGGTGGCCATCAATATCCACCTAGATCACCGGGAGCACCACTTTTTGATTCGGGAGTGAAAATATCCACTAAACGTGACCTCTTAAAAAATGAGAACTCTATAGAGTTCTCCTTAACTTGGTAACTTTGTTTCAATGGAAAGGAAAGAATCTGAAGTCGAGCATGAAAAATGTTTGGGTAGACAGGGAATCCTAGAAAATTATGGTATGGGGCCCAAAATGACCATAAATCAAAGTGAATCCAACCCTCCAATGGGACGGATTCACAAATCTAACAAGAAATGAAGTTAATAATGGTTTCCTAGAATTCTATGGGGTTAGGTAATCAGGTAAAATCAAAATCGATGAAAGATATTATAAAATTAGAATGTGCCTCGATCCTTCTACTCCAGGATACCAAGCTCAGGGCTTCTAAGGCCCTAAAAATAAGTAAGAAGTTTTGGAATTGCAGCAAGGGGCTCGTTGTCAATTCTAGAGGATCCTCTGGTGGATTATGCAACATATGGAATCATGGCATGTTTTAGCTAGATTACAACTTCAATACTCACCATTGGTTATGTTCTTCTTTCATCAATTGACAGTTTGGGGATAAAATTACCACTATCAATATATATCTTCCTATGAATTACAAGGAAAAGTTGGAATGGTGGGACTCATTAGAATCATTAAGTGAAAAATAAATCTATAATAATTGGATCATCATTGGAGATTTCAACACCACCCTCGATGGGTAGGAGAAAATAATGGGAAGCATTGTCCAAGATTAGTTTAGAGAGTGGATGGAAGATGTCATTGCTTATGAATATTTTATCGACATCAAACCCTCTGACGGTAAATACATATGGAACAACAAAATACTTAGGCCAGGTCATATAGCAGCTAGATTAGATCATTTTTTGGTTCAGGACAATTTCTTGGAGGCCTCAAATACAGTGAAATCAAGCATTTTTCACTGGTCAATGTTGAATCATTGACTCATTCATCTTGGCATTCAAGAAGTTCAGAATTTGAGACCTATTCCTTTTCAATTTAACCCTCTTTGGCTTCAAAAAGAGAAACTAATGGAAATAATCATGGAATCTTGGCATCAATGGGTCAATACTCCCCTACCTTCATCTGAGAGAAGAAAATCTAATATACTAAAAATGCTCTCAAACGTTGGAAAAAAGTCAGGTTGTATAACCCTAATCAAGAGAAACTCAAAGCCAAATAAACTTTGGAACAAATTCAAGATAAAATTGAAATTGATCTGTTGTCCTTCGACCTCCTTCAGGAAGAAAAGATAGCTTTCCTAGTGCATCAAAGGGCCCTTCATATAGAAGAATCCATTTGGAGACTCAAATCTAGAAGTTTGTGGCTCCATGATGGGGAAAAGAATACATCCTTCTTCCACAAGTAAGCTCAAGACCGAACGTGGAAGAATAATCTCAGGGAACTCATGGCAAGATATGGCTCAATTCTCCATTCCATTAACGAAATAAAAGAGGAGGTATTCCATCATTATGAAGAGCTCTATACCTATGGGGACATGGCATATTAGGAAGAGGTATCATAAATTTTTCCCAATGTTCCAAATATCATCTCCCCAGAAGACAATGCAACCCTCACTCAAGAAATTAAAGAAGAGGAATTGTTATCAGTTATCTGGAGTCTAGACCCAAGCAAGGCCCCCAACCCTGATGGATTTTTCATTCGTTTATTTTGCTCATGTTGGCACTTGATCAAAATAGGCATGATTCGCATGCTCAAGTATGTTCAGAAATCCTTTAGAATGGGAGGTGCAATCAATTATACTTTCCTTTCTTCCTCCTTCTCTTGGTTCAAGTCAATCTCCCTTTGAAATGCCTCCTATAATATCTTATCCAAGGTCATTTCCAATCGGTTAAAACCCCTTCTCCCAAAGATGATTTTAGAGAACCAAGGTAGCTTCATGGCTCAAAGGAAAATAATTGACAATATTATTCTTGTCCAAGAATTTATTCTCTCTAGCATGATTCACAAGGAAAAAGGCATGGCTATTAAAATTTACATGGCCAATGCCTTTGATTGAGTAAGACATTATTTTCTACTTCAAGTTTTATCTAATTTGGTTTTTGTCCATAATTTCTCCATTGGATTGACGCTTGTATCAACAATCCCATAATTTGTCCTTTATTCAATGGGTGTCCCACCTCATTTTTCTCTGTTGGTATAGGACTTTTTCAAGGCTATCCTCTTTCCCCATTATAGTATATAATAATGGATGAATTTTTCAGCACAAAGTTGGAATTCGAGCATCTCCAAGGTTTCCTTACACGTATCCAGGTGGTAAGGGGAGTCAAAGGAATAAATCATTCCTAATTTTTTGATGATACCATCCTATTAGGTGGCACCTCCACTATTGAGGCATCTCATTTCAAAAAATTTCTTGATCTCTTCTTGAAAGTGTCTAGGGGGTTGGTCAATTATAATAAGCGCCAAATTTCTCCTAGGAATGTAAGTAAACTCACCTCAAGGATTTTATCCTTCCCTAATAAGGATGACTGGAAGTATTTCAAATATATGGGAATGCCAATAAGCCTTCACACTCACACTACACATCAATGGAATCCAATTATAGAAAAGATGAAGAACAATTTCAAACAATGGGGAGCTCATTGGTTGAATATGTCAAGAAGAATGGTGTTTATTAAGTCCGATCTCTCGGCATTACCAATATTTCAATTTTCTTCTCTTCTTTATCCCAAATGGATTGTTGGATAGATGTTTGAACAAATTCGTAAATTTATGTGGCAAGGAGGAATGAAAAATACAAAGTGGTATTATTTGGTTAACTGGGCTACAATTCGAGCTCTGAAGTTGTATGAAGGGTTAGGAATTAAATATCCTTATGTAATGAACCTAGCACCAAAAGATAAAATTCTCTATCGACTCATCACTAGAAGGTATGAATGGTGGAAATAGGTTCTTCAAAAATAATATCTTGAAGGTCCACGAAAATGAAGTGTCTATCATCTATTACCTCAGTAAGAAGGTTCCCCTATCTAGAAACTACTCATAGTTTCCCAATCCACTCTACTTTTTAATTTAACTTGGATTTCCTGGAATGGAAAGCTTATAAATTTTTGGATGGATAGTATCATGGGACGACCACCTCTCAATGTAAATATGGATCTTCTACCTCTTCATCATTGGCTTAATATCCAAGGTAAAGTCTCCCTTTTTCACTTCTCTTCTTGGACGAACTCGAGAATTTGAGCAGGATGGAATTTCAGTCACCCCTCCCCAAGGTATATTCCATCTAACCATACATATAGAAACATCATTGAATGGATGTGCACCACAGAGAGCCTCTCTCAAAGATCATAGAGGATGGGGAAACTCAAACTACTCGGTCAAGCAAGGATACCATTTTCAATTGTCTATAGATCATCTCCCTCATAAGTCTCTCATTTGGAAGAAATATGGAATAAAGATGGAATCCCAAAAACCAACATCCTTTGTTGGATTATAGCTCAAGGGAAACTACTCACATCAGAGAATCAGATCAAATGTGGTTGGTACAGGCCTTCATGGTGTATCTTATGCAAAAAATAGAAAAAACCTCTTGCCATCTTTTTTTAAACTATGATTATACATTATGGGTCTAGGAAAGTGTGATCGCAGGAATTTATCATCATTATCAACACCCTTTCAATTGGAACAATCTCTTTTCCAAATGGGACAGATTGTATAAGGGAACTTTCAAGGACAAGTCATTATTCAAGAGAGTATGGTCGCCCCCTTTCAAATACATATGTTGGAAGATTTGTCTTTCATGCAACCGAGCCATTTTCAATCACCACTTAATATCCCAAGAGTAGGTAGCCATCCAAGCCAAAGTGTTGCTGGTGAAATATTTCATTGTCAAAAAAGTGAGCAGTCCTTCTCAACAACCACTTGAGTGGGATAAGATAGAATGGTGGCTCCAATTTGATATTGACTCTTCCAAATTTGAGGTTCCTATCAGACGTCCCAATTCATGATGGAATCTTTGAATCACTCCTATGGAATTCCAGGATTGGTATTCTCATCAAAAATATTTCTTAGTTTTCTTTGATGGCATAGTTAAAAGAAATATGAGGGAGGCATGTATGGGGGGGTCATTCTCAACCCTAGGGGAACCATCAAATATTCTTATGAAAGGAATATTGGCACACTTTCTAATAATAGGGAAGAATCATATGCCTTCTTTCAATGTCTCAAGGTAGCCATGAGTTTGCATATTAAGCATCTCAAATTTCTAGGGGATTTCAGAGTGATCATCAAACATGATATGGTTTCAAGGACCTCTCCATCTAGTTTCACATACTCCATGAGCACAATGGATTAGTTGATGATAGTGCTAACCGAACTTCTCAACATCAGGAAGGAGCTTTACTCATTAACTCAGTTCGAAATGATTAATTCATCCCTTAATCTCATGGTTCCCTCTATCCTATTTCCACATAATTTTAATATGTTAAAAAGGGGGGGTGACTTTATATTATCATGGGGTTACATTTTAGGGTTCAACATGTCACCCCCATCATTTTTACATATGGACACTCGCTCCAATATATCTTCCTTAATGGCTCATACAACATGAATATGGCTGGTAGTTATGCCATGCACGACCCATTTTCTTCCCATGCTTCCTTATGAATGCATCATCAACCATCTACAGTTATGTGGTGGGATATTACATCTTTACCTGGTCATGGATTTTCATAATTCAAGTTGGCAATTTGATGCTCTTTCTTAGGGGTTTGTGTGCCTTTGGGTCTCCTTTTCTAGCACTCTGGTTTCTTCCTTCTTGAGCCCATGGACTCTGGTTTTCGAGTCATTGTCTTTCTTTTTGGATAATTGTGGACTTCACATCTTTTTTTAGTTAGTTCATCTGCTCCTTGGTTTCAATTCCATGGATTCACGAGAGTTGTGGGAAATGTTTCTCTCATTGAATCAACTGGAAGCCTCCATATTTTCTTTGTCTTCCTCCTTTCACCAACATTTTAAAGCCTCTAGAAAGCAGACAACAAGAAATCAGATAATATATGATATAGTCATGGGAATCCTTCATCTGCATTCTAAGAGATTGGAAATGTTGGAAGAAACATGTAAATCCACGTCATGAGATCCTGGAAATTCATCGGTTACCATGTAAATGAATTATATGTCATTTATGCCACCTAGTCCCTCATGGATTCAGCTACAATTGACCCCTCCTGGAAGTTCCAACATTCAACATTAATCTGAGAGATAGTAGGAACGTGTTGTGTCAGGCACCAACACATTCCCTTTTTCTTATGTTCGTGCTCGTAGAGTCAATTCCAACCAAGAAAATGGGACCCTCCTTTTCTCTTGATACCCTCTCAACGTTTTTAGAAGGCTTCTCATCTTCTTGATCTCCATTAAAATTTACCCATTCTTCTTTTGGAGATTGTTCTAACTTGAACTCATTGAAACACTAGAAGGACATGTTACTTAACAAATTTTTGGAGCATAAGCTTTAACATACCGAAAATATTCATTCCAACTCTGATGGTAATTCAGAAGAGTTTGTGTGATGACTTCTAATACACAAGCCTTGACCAACAAGCTTTATACCATTTCCTCCAATACACCGACAATGCTCGGGCTAACACTTTTGGTACATAGACCTTGTTATCGGCGCACTTCCCACCATACCCTTTGGTATGTCAACAAGGTTCCTTTGGTCACTTCTAACACATCAAGTGTAATGTACCCAACCCCCATTTGAGTTACGTCACTACTAAAATGACTCAATAAAATTTTAGATACTAAATCTAATGTGGAAAATAACATGGAGCATGAAATTTAAGCTCATTCAGTTATCCATACTGAATAAAAACGTAAATATAATTACTCTTACTATGCACAACAAATACACACGAAAAAATTCAACCATGTTAATATGGATTTAAATGCATCATTCTTCTCACAACAAGCAATAATAACCAAATAGATTTCAGAGTAAATTGCACAACAACTATATCAACATTATACATGAGTAAACATAGAAATTAAAACACATATCTTATAAAAATGTGCAACCCGCTACAAAGGATGGAAGCTCCTCCCAACAGTAGCCTTTTTGTTCCAATTCTCAATAGCAAGACACCCCCGAGATGGGGCTATGAATCCACAAGAAATGGAGGTCCCTAAGGCTGACCAATGTCCCCTTTTAGTAGTTAAACTCTCAACTAACTCCAGTCCATCGACACACTTCCCCTCAACCTGCAAAATCCAATGGATGGAATCCCCCTTCACTGCTCATATTCCCTCGGTCCTTTCCACTCCCCTCTATGGATTCCCGCATGGTCGGACAAGAATTCTACTTGCTAGGACTTTAGGAATTCCACAGCTGCAACACAAATTCACCCAACAGCAAAACGTGTACTTCCTTGGATGAATTTTGAACACAAATTCACTCACATGCACGTAGCCTCTTTCTCCATGTGAATACAACTCCAAATAGTATCCACACATGCCCACAATAGCTTCCTTTAAGATTTAACACTCAAAACTCCATTGTTGACCAGAAAAATCCATGTAAAAACTACTCTTCATGCAAAAATGTGAATGCATAATTCTATCTCCTCCCCATATGAATTTCCTCTCTTTCTCTTGCTTGCTTGACTTTCACTCTTCCCCCAAGTTAATTGTACTCATCCCCCCATATTCTCAATAGCTATGGGAAGTGATTCTCACACCAACCCTCTTACATGAATTCAATGATTGGGCTCTAGAACACTCAACAACTAATGTAAAGTTCATTTAGAAGGAAATGAGGAATGTGTTTTTGCTTTAATAGACATGGGTAATTCTCCCCCTTGGACCCCTTCCCTCGCTTGTGGATACTTATTCCCCAATATTCGTTTGTGTCCATCTGCAGTTGGAGATACATTTTATTCATTATATTTCAATTTACATCATTTACATATTGGCTCTTGGCCATACATCAAATTTACAATATACATCACTTGGCTCTCGACCACATACTACATTTACAATACACATCGCTAATTTGGGGTTTGAAAATGGGGGTGTTACATAAAGCTTTAGCAACAACCGAGTTCCCATGAACCTCGTTGGCATACCACAACTTAATGTCGGTAAGGTTAATATAACCATCACTAGAACACCAACACACTTCCACCCTTCCCCTCTAGTACCTCAAATATCGTACCAGGGAAAAAGATTATAAAATGAGAACCCCACGTACTTTCTTCTCACCATTGCATATTTTCGAGAGAAAGAAAGAGAGATTATAGCATGTATGAAGAGAAACCCTAAAGGAGAACACACACTAATCATCCATCCCTTTGTTGTTTGTGTGTCATCTATGCCAGGTAGGCCTCCAACCATAACCTTCCATGTCCTCTTCTCTATATTTAGGTTAGGTTAAGTTTTGTTAATTTTTTCTTCTCCATAGGAGGTAGACTCGGCATTCTACCTTTCCTAGGAATTCATTGCCTCTATAAATCTAGGTTCCCCTAACCTTTCACATCATCACACCATACCCTACCCTATTCTATCTTCCCTACACTTTCCAAGAGCCAAAATTGTTGATAAATCTTCCCTTTGTTTTTCCTCGGCGGTGCCCTAACTCAAGCCCTAGGACTCAGTTCTATTTCCTTAGAGTTGTGCCCTAACTCGTTTATATTTAACCTGTACTGGGGGCTTGGATGGGGTCTCCCTTTCACGTGAGCCAGGTCAGACCCATAACGAAGGCTTGAGCTCATATCTAGATTCAACTTTATTAACCCCCACAAACCGTAGTCACCAAAGCACTTCTCGATTGAACACTTAGTCAAATTGTGAGTTCAAATGCATGTCAACAGAGTTCACAACATCATCACCAATATTTACCTTTTTGTATCGACATATTTTGAAACATCATCATGGGTATTAACCTTTCCGTATCAATGGAGTTTGCAACATTTTCGTTGGTACTGTTTTGTCGTCTCAACGGAGTTTCCAACATCGTCGCTAGTACTTACCTTTCTTAATCGATGGAGTTTACAACATCCTTGCCGACACTCTTTTACCATGTCGACAAAGTTGAAAACATCATAGTTTATACACTTCTCCCTTCATCGATGGGGTTAACACCATCACCTCTCATACTACTTTTTTTTGTTATCACATTTGACAACAACGATGTCGGTGAAGCCTTCCTCTTTGTCGGAAATGTTGGTGTCATCGACACCGACACACAAAAAATGTTGTATCCTCGAACACTTAACCAAATATTAATAAAACCTTCACCATGTCACCCATTATCCTCTCCTCTTCATATGATGACTTACATCCCTATATCAGTACTATTATCTCCTTAGACACTGATACAGGTTTTCATTGACGAATTTTTCATTAACCATCTAATTATGCCCAAAATCCCAAAAAATCACATGATTGCATAGACTAGCACCTGATGCTTTATTTCATGACTTATTTAACACTAATGGTTTGATGTATTAATAATGAATATGTCTCGATCATATTCAAGCATGTCACCCCACAAAAAAGTTGCAAGAAAATCTCCCATGACAGAGGCCTCTACAAGCAACAACCACCAAGAAGAAGAGGCAAACACCTCAGGGCCTATCTATGATGACACTAAAAGATTTATAGAGAAAGTGACTTCACTTAAATAGGGTGAAGTCTTCTAAATGTTTAAGAACCATATTTTCCTTGAAGAAGTAGAAGATGAAGACAAACTCAAGATCTTCAAGAACATTCAAAAATCGAGGCTACATAGGGTGGCAGCCCATGCATCGGTCCTCCCCCATGCAAATGCAATCTCATGGATATTCCAACATGGAGACATGGACAACTGATATATACTCAATGATAAGGGACAACCCATATCATTATTCTGAGCATCTGACATATCCTCGTATTATCACTTTGAGAAAGGATATTTTTCACTGAACGAGGACCTTATCAGGAAATTTCCACTCAAAGAAAAATATTTATGAAAATTTTGGTAGAAGCCTGACAAGACATTCAAAATAAGACCCTACATTTAATATCACACCAGCTCGATAAGGACATCGTACTAGTACATTATAGCAATGCTATGTAGGTTGTATGGTGAACAGGATGCATCAAAATTCACACCATCATTGTGCACCTCATATACTACTGCATCAATGTGAGTTCATTCTTCAATTGGGTTGATATCATATCAACATCTCTATAGGACTCTATAAAATCCACCAAGGAGACCACTCCCACCAATTTTCCCAAATTTCACATGTCCTCTTACCTATTGGACATGGTATGCATATGCCACCAATATCCCAATATGGTCTAGGCCTAGCATCCAATCGACCCTCCCATACACATCTACTGCAAAGTGCTCCGGGAGCACAAGTACAAGACCGAGTATCAAAAAAATTGTGATTACTTTATGGTTCCCTTGTACCATTTCATCTTTGATGCACATATGCCTTGAATGGATAACAACGCACATGAAATAGAGCGAATAATAGTGATATTGGTATCTCCTAGAGTATGTGACATACATAAGGATCATCAAATCTCCTCATCTACTCCCCGGGTTCATCCCTAATAAATTATTGTTGCAAAATATCAAATATCAGACTGTGATCCATGGAGTCAAAGCCTCACTCTATAGAGACAAGAAAGCCATCTAGCATGTGTTAAGAGAAACCCCAAAGGAGAACACACACTAATCATCCATCCCTTTTTTGTTTGTGTGTCATCTATGCCAGGTAGGCCTCCAACCATAACCTGCCATGTCCTCTTCTCTATATTTTGGTTAGGTTAAGTTTTGTTAATTATTTCTTCTCCATAGGAGGTAGACTCATCATTCTACCTTTCTTGGCAATGCATTGCCTCTATAAATCTAGGTTCCCCTAACCTTTCACATCCTCACACCATACCCTACCCTATTCTATCTTCCCTACACTTTCCAAGAGCCAAAACTGTTGATAAAGCTTCCCTTTTTTTTTCCTCGGCAGTGCCCTAACCCAAGCCCTAGGACTTAGTTCTATTTCCTTAGAGTTGTGCCCTAACTCGTTTATATTTAAATTGTACTGGGGGATTTGATGGGGTCTCCCTTTCACGTGAGCTAGGTCAGACCCATGGCCAAGGCTTCAACTCATATCTAGATTCAAATTTATCCACCCCCACAAACCATAGTCACCAACGCACTTCTCGATCAAACACTTAGTCACATTGTGAGTTCGAATGCATGTCAACAGAGTTCACAACATCATCGCCAATATTTACCTTTCTGTATCGACATATTTTGAAACATCATCATGGGTATTTACCTTTCCGTATCAGTGGAGTTTGCAACATTTTCGTTGGTACTCTTTTGTCGTGTCAACGAAGTTTCCAACATCGTCGCTAGTACTTACCTTTCTTAATCGGTGGAGTTTAAAACATCCTTGTCGATACTCTTTTACCATGTCGACAAAGTTGGAAACATCATCATTTATACTCTTCTCCCTTCATCAGTGGGGTTAACACCATCGCCTCTCATACTACTTTTTTTTGTTATCACATTTGACAACAACGACGCCGGTGAAACCTTCCTCTTTGTCGGCAATGTTGGTGTCATCGACACCGACACACAAAAAATGGTGTATCCTCGAACACTTAACCAAATCTTAATAAAACCTTCACCATGTCACCCATTATCCTCTCCTCTTCATATGATGACCTACCTCCCTATATCGGTACTAGTATCTCCTTAGACACTGATACATGTTTGCATTAACGAATTTTTCATTAACCCTCTAATTCTGCCTAAAATCGCAAAAAATCACATGATTGCATAGACTATCACCTGATGCTTTCTTTCATGACTTATTTAAAACTAATGGTTTGATGTATTAATAATGGATATGTCTCGAGCATATTCAAGCATGTCACCCCACAAAAAAGTTGCAAGAAAATCTCCCACGACAGAGGCCTCTACAAGCAACAACCACCAAGAAGAAGAGGAAGACACCTTAGGGCCTAGCTATGATGACACTACAGGATTTATAGAGAAAGTGACTTCACTTAAATGGGGTGAAGTCTTCCAAATGTTTAAGAACCATATTTTCCTTGTAGAAGTAGAAGATGAAGACAAACTCAAGATCTTCAGGAACATTCAGAAATCGAGGTTACATAGGGTGGCAGCCCATGCAGCGGTCCTCCCCCATGAAGATGCAATCTCTTGGATATTCGAACATGTAGACATGGAAAACCAATATATCCTCTATGATAAGGGACAACCCATATCATCATTATGAGCATCTGACATATCCTCGTACTATCACTTCGAGAAAGGATATTTTTCACTGAACGAGGACCTTATCAGGAAATTTCCACTCAAAGAAAAATATTTATGAAAATTTTGGTTGAATCCTGAAAAGACATTCAAAATAAGACCCTACATTTAATATCCCACCAACTCGCTGAGGACATCGTACCAGTACATTATAGCAATTTGTTGGAAGATTGGTTGTTGTCATTGATGTCAACCCTAGTCATGGGTTTTGGGCCGCAAGATTGATAAAGGTATTTGGACATGAAGGACAATGCACATGCATATACAACACCCATGAATGGATAGTATACAGCATTTTGTTTCCGGTGGTATGTGGCACGTCATGTGGATCCTCATGGTTGAGGAGAAATGAATTTTTGAAGATGACAAAGTGAATTGAAGAAGGAAGTACATGTATGCCCTGGAGATAATTAAAGAAAAGAATTACAAAATAAGAAAGTGTCAGGTCGGCCCTAATATTAAAAGGAAGTGACATAAATGGTATAAATAAACATCATTATACATTCATTTGATACAAGTCGAATTTTAGAGGTAATAAGAAGAAAAGAAGACCGGATTTCAAGGGAGAATGAAGTCTTTTGGTGATGTGTTCTAAGGTATGTTATTTTCAGGTCATCTTACCATTTTTGCTATAATTTTTTTTCTAGAACGATTCAAATGGTGAAATTCCTATGGTATTGAGAGGACATATCAAGGTACCTCTGGTAAAAATTTCAGCTCTTGATTCGCTATAATTATGGAGATACACTCTGTGGAAGATAGGGTTTGTGACCAGTCCTGAAGCTAGTCAATAAACAGGTGTTCCAGGTAAAAAAATCATAACTTCTTCATTGAGAATCCAAATGAAGTGGGACAAATTTCATTGGAAATATTACGGATTTTAGTTTCTTGTGTGCAAGTTTCAGAATTGGAAATTAATTATTGAGCATGGGGCATTCTATGCAATTTCACTCTCTTGAATAGACCAGAATTGAATAAAGTCTACCATTCTTTCTATAACCTCTTTTTGGGGAGGATTCAAGGAGTGTAAATTGGAGGAGTTTCAAAGAATACATTGAGTAATATTATCTACAAGATCAAAGTACTCCAAGAATTGAAGAATTGCAGAAATTGAAGAAGTCTCAGGAAGCATTATCAGGTTCTATGTAATGATTGGTTGATGGTGATGATTTAATGTAAAGTTTTATTATTTCTCATATATTCTTGGGTGGAAGGAATGGGCAAGGATGGAGAGTTCAAATCTCTCTTGATATTGGAGGATTCTATCTTCCTCTTGGATTTTTATCCCTCCCTTTACATTTGGAAGCTGTAGCTACCTTTGGAAGTCATTACTTCCCTTGAACAATAACTATTGATTATTTCTCATATATTGTGCATGGTGTATTGTGGTGTATTGGTGTAACTCTTATATTATTGTTCATTGCTCATTGGATATATTTGAATGGTTTAAGTATAAGTTGAAAAAGGTTTTAAATTATACTTGATACTGATTCACCCCCCTCTCAGTATCAACAATTGGTATCAGAGCGGGTTACCTTCAGTATAGTTTAACCACTGGAAGGAAGATCCTATGCAGAAATGGAAGACAACATTCCAAATGGGATTCCACCATTTGATGGAAGTAATATTGAATACTGGAAAAATAGAATGGAAACTTACTTGAAAGCTCTTGGGGAAGATGTTTGGTTCTTAGTTGCTTCAGGATACAATGCTTTGAAGAAACCAAAGACTGCAGCTTAGAAGGAAGCAAAAAGGAACAACAAACTGGCAATAGATACCATCCTGGATGGATTGATAGATTCAGTGAAATCCAAGGTGGGATCATGTGCATCAACAAAAGATATTTGGGATAAGCTAAGACCTTTATGCAAGGGAAGAAGCAAAAGAAGAAGAAGAAGTTGAAGAAGATTACAACATCTCAGATTTCAAAGAAGAAAATAGAGGTCAGTTCTTTTGCTTTAATTGTGAAGGAGTAGGACATGTTGAATTTGAATGTCCTCATCCAAGGATTGAAAGATATGA
>JASDQU011027272.1:31854-56770 GCA_032191745.1 Picea mariana | reverse complement strand
TCATTCTCCTATATTCAAAACTCTTTGTGTTTCCAGAGTTTTCTCCAGTTCTCTTCCGCTATCCCGGTCGCACGCATTCTCCCTTCTCTACCCTTATCACACTTCCTCTCTTGCCTTTTCTCTACAAGATTGCATGTGGTGTGAATTTCCCCATTCGTGGTCAGGTCTGGGAGCTTTTACGGATGGGAGGTTCACCCCCATCCCCTCATTAACTCTTGAGGAGCCTCCCCACCTACCAATCTGACGGGAAATCCATTCCAAGGTCAGAGAGTTGCTTTGGTCTTTGAGCAAGTAAAAACTAGTACGGTACTGGCTCGATGGAAGTTAACGCAACCATTCCAGGTCCCTTCCACCACCTCTCATTAGCCATCGTGGTCTCTTTTAGCACATCCCCCTCCTAGCAGTCACGCAACACATAATCATAACATAATTTACATTCATCGACCTTTTATACAAAGGTTCGTCAAATCAAACATTCACATCTTTGAGTTTTCCATAGTTCTTGGCCAATATAGTTATTTTTACAGACTGGGGGAAACATGGTGTTACAGTTGTGGGGGAATCACATACTTGAGGTTTAAAATTGATTTCTAGTCCCAAGTTGATTGATTGTGTTTGAAAAAGAAATAACTTAAACTCAAAATCTTAAATGCCAAATAGGTTGTCCATGTGGCAACAAAGCAAAGAGAAGAATGGTGATTCTTTTTACCCCTATGTGCTTATGTTAACTAACCTTTATTATGAGAAAGGACTCTAAGTGAAGTATGGTTGCTTTACAAAGTGCAGGGATTTAAAAACTGAAGGCAAGGGGTCCTCAAACCACTCATAAAAACCCTTACAATTTTTCAAAAAATGAACTTATGCGCGTGTTGTAGCTCTGACAGGCGCGCAAAGAGCGCAAAGTTATGAAGGTTGTCATGCGCACAATACGCAGAATGCGCGTCTGTGTGCCTCGAAAGCCCCACACTTCCTGCTACGCGTCAGGAAAGAAATTTCCAAGTGAAATTCTCTTGCCTTGGCTCTGAATTCTGACTTTGGAAGACTGGATTAGGTTGGTTTTGGTACTTGCATATCCAAACAATTAGAAAGAAGTTGTCTCAAGACTTAAATAGAGAGGAATTTGATATTGATCCCTAGTATGGTCGTCAATATGTTGTGTTGGTTTTGTCACATGGGTGAGCAAAAACACACACTTACTTGCTTAGTCAAGTCAGCTAAACAAGACAGAGGTTTGTGAGTTGATTAAATAACCAAATACACATGAAACAAGGAAATAAAACTAAAAAACAAAGTGAAATAAATGTTAGAGAAGCTTGCAAGAACTAGAACCATGAAAAACAAAAAATGACCATCATATAACTACTAATGGATCAATATATTGATAGGCTAACACCGTAGAGAAAGGTGGTGATTTATGAATCCCCTCTTCCTCCTTGGGAGGGCTCTTGATTTCCCTAATAGAGAGATCTTCTCTTCATGCAATGGCAAGTGACAATGGTGAAGAAACACAATGCCAATCCTCTCAAGAGGTGAGTGGAATGGCTCTTGCTATAAGGCTTGAATGATTCAAAGAGAAAAGAGGATTCTCCAAGAAGAATTCTTGCATCATAACAATACCTTGAAGTTATTATTTTTCTAACACACCCATGGCACATATTTATAGTGTCCATTCATGGCAATATACAACTGGTTCATAGTGTGAACAATGGGCTTTTTAGGGCACTCCCTAGCCCTTGACCAGCCTCCAAGCTAGATTTCGCTCAGATCTAAGTGTCAAATCGTGTTGGGGGTCGGAATGGAAGTGGTTGAGAGGCCGACAATATTCATAAATGCGTCGTGAAGTGCACGACTTTTCTCGTAGACAGTCGCGCATCTTGCGCACAATGCGCTATTAGGGTTGTGTTGGCCCGCGCATTTTGCGCACAGTGCGCACGCTTCCTTTGGTGAATTTGCGCACTTTAATTTTTGAACCAAGTGTATAGTTTTGTTCCTTTTTGATGGATTTTGGTGTTGTAGGTGTACTAATTGTTGTTGGCATTGATGTCTTTCTTCAACCATTGTGTGTAATGTTACGGATGATTTTTCAGTGATAACAAGTGGGATCCAAATCTAATGGTGAAGTGCCATACATTATATATTCCACCACACCACTAGAAATTGACATGGGGAGGTCATCTAGAGGCTCCTTACGAAGACATGATCAATGCTCAATTATTGGAGACTAGGCACTTCTCACCTCACCAGACTAAAATCAAAAGTATGTAAGAAATAAATAATAAGAATTCATTGAAGGGTTCTACTACAAAATTTAAAATGAAGTTATAGCCACAAGTGTAGTCAACATCTATAATAGACAAAAAAATGGAAATAATAATCCAAGCTCTAACCAATTGCCATTTCAAGAATTTCCATATCAAACCATATTAGAGGTCCTCCTTTGTTTGAAATGTTGTTCTTATTGCAACTCTTCTCCAAGACCCAACTGTGTCTATGACTTTGAAAGAGAGAAAACGCCTTCCCCTTTTATACCACATGGCTCCTCTACGAGGTTCGACATATCGTCCATTTGCCATTGCCATACATCTTTACTAGTAACACAAGGGTCTTTGTACAAACAAGTATTAAAAGACAAATAGTTGTAAGCATATCACTTCACAACTTTACTTTACTAAACAGAGGAGCATAAAATGTATAATAGTTTTGCACCAAGATTTTGGTCAGAATTTCATCCCATATTTTTCCACGTGGTTGTTGTTTCCATTTTGCTTTCCACCCTGTCAAAACTGTCAGTGTATTTAAATCATTTCTAGTAATTTGAGATGCTTCGACAATTTTTTTCCCTTCAACAACTTGCATAATTAAGTCTAGATCAAAAGTCTAGTATAGATTTAAATAGTAAAATCATCATATTGGTACACCCAAAAATGTAGGCATGTGAATTGAACAACTAACTAATAACCATACTAATCCTAAAAAAATTCCAGATTGTAAAACTATAGTTTATACACATGAACATACAAAGATAACACTTGTTATCAATACATCAAGTTTGACACCCCTAAGGTAAAATACTGTTATTGTTAAACCCTTGTTGGGTTTGGTTACACTCAAAGTTGCGCCCATCCTTGATTATGGAAAGTCGAACTTTAACAAGTGCACAAAGCTGCTTATACTGCCTCTGAAGTCATGAAGTAATATGATACAAAGAAAAAGTACAAATTTAATTTAAAGATTAGCTCCAACATATCTGCTGAAGCTTTGGAAGTTTGCCAGGAAACCTCCCATCTACAACTGATCTCTTCAACTCAAAATTTTAAGATAAATAGCCCCATGATATATAATATTTCTCCTTCCAAGCACTGTGTTGTTCTCTTCCTTCAATGATTACCTTCATCCCAATCGTAGGCACTCCTCTCTAATGGAAATTGCCTCTATTGAACATAGGGAAAGAATTATGCTTTCGGGAAAGAATTATGCTCTGGGAAAGAATTATGCTTTGGATGTGGTAGCAACAATAAATAATGGAGTTGATAATGGTGCAAGGTGTGTGTAGAGAAATATGAATAATTATGTGTGAATGTCGCAAAAATTGATAAGCTGATGGTGTGTTGGCTTTGAAACCTAATTCTAGAATGTCCAAAGAGAAATCATCTCAAAATCTGCATAACAAGTTCCTATAATGGATCTTATTACTTTATTGCAGTTTATAATTGTATGAAAATATACCCTAGATCCGTGGGGGCCATTAGGCGATCTTAATTGGAAAAACGTTACTCTTGAACACACCATCGCCGGATCTAGTGTACCATCGTTTGTTTTACTCCTGCCCCTTACACATGGAAATGTCACTCCATCGACTGCTCAAACGGTTTAGAATGGATGCCCTTCAATTAACGGACACACATATTACAACTAGGCATCTCCTTATAGACATAAACAAACGTGCCGAATCAACTTCGTATATCAACAGAATGAAATATTAAATGTCCAATTAATTTAAATCCTCGAACCACGTGAAGGTTCTAATAAAACTCCAAACATACCAACCAATGAGATGTTAGAAAAATATGTTATTTTCTATATTAAAAAATAAAATTTTATATTTCTTATATTTAACATTAGGTTTCTTACAATTTTTTTTTAAATCAAAACAAATTAACATACAGATCAACGCAGAACACTAATAATTATTGAATTACCCACTTTTATTTCCATTGAATTACCCATTGATTTCAATGTTAATCCTTACCAAATCAAACACCCTCCTTGAGGTTAGTCACCCCTCAAAATGTCCATTATATTACGCCTATATAATTTGGACAAAATTTCTCTACTAGGCAACACTGATTGATATATTTTACTTCTTTTTTTAAATTGGGCACTTTGCACTACTTTTTTAAGCTTGACACTTCACACACAAAAACCCATGGTTCCAAGGGAAATACTTTCTTGGATGGGAATTGCTCACAACGTAATTCATTGTATCTATTTATTGTGATGAATTCATAGTCTTTAACGCTAGAATCCATACCCGTTAATTGATTCCATTCAATAACCTACAAATTGAATTGTAACATGTTAAAGGTTTAATTCTGAAATGATAATGTGCATCTTTTAGAATCCACTTTTATTTCCATTGAATTACCCATTGATTTCAATGTTAATCCTTACCAAATCAAACACCCTCCTTGAGGTTAGTCACCCCTCAAAATATCCATTATATTACGCCTATATAATTTGGACAAAATTTCTCTACTAGGTAACAGTGATCTGATTGATATATTTTATTTATTTTTTTAAATTGGGCACTTTGCACTACTTTTTTAAACTTGACACTTCACACACAAAAACCCATGGTTCCAAGGGAAATACTTTCTTGGATGGAAATTGCTCACAACGTAATTCATTGTATCTATTTATTGTGATGAATTCATAGTCTTTAACGCTAGAATCCATACCCGTTAATTGATTCCATTCAATAGCCTACAAATTGAATTGTAACATGTTAAAGGTTTAATTCTGAAATGATAACGTGCCTCTTTTAGAATCCGTTGATTGCAAGGAAATATAACAGTAAATAACCCTGGTTCACTTTGTACCAATTTAATTCTAAAATGTCATAGGTTTATTTCTCAAACAAAATTGTGCAATTTTATTAAGAATCCATTATGTCTAACATTATTAATATGCAAAGGCTTTCTTAAAAAATGGTTTCCAATGCAAAATCACGGTCTCTTGATTCATCTTAACTTTCAATTAAGTATAAAGAAATTCTATCAATTAAGTAATAAATAATGGAGAGGTGGTTCATCTTGAAATTAAGTATAAAGAATTGAAATTAAGTATAAAGAAGAGAGGTGGTTTATCTTTACTTTTAATTGAAAGGTATTAATATAAATTCATCTTAAGTTTTAATATATAAAACATTTAGAAATATGAAATGTGTCGAGGTATTAAAAAATGTTGATTATTTCAAATGAATTTAGATTAAAATAAATAGAAGAATAACACTATTTATTTGTAAATATCATATGTATAGTATTTCTATTTTTATCTTTTTATATGATATTTTTAATATTAAATATATATATCAAATTTCTCTTTTTCTCTCTCACATATATTTATATTTATATTTGACTAACACATAATATTATTATTACTTGTTATAAATATTATATATTTTTTGAAGCTAACATGTACCTATTTATATGAAAAAATCTACATTATATTGAACTATAAAGCATTTCATTAGACTTGATGTAATGCAAATTTAAAGTTTTAAAGTGCATGGTCTTTGAATATTGGATCAAGTCAAATTTACATTAATTAATTTATTATTATTATTATTATTTAGTTTTTTATTGTATATTATAGAATTCATTTAAATAAATTGTATGAACACTCATGAAATATTAGTAAGTTAATAAGTAAACAAATTTAATGATGACTATTTATAGACAATGGACAATAGACATATATCTATCAAACATATATTTATGATTCAATGTTCAAATTAATATATAATAGTGTTACCTTTGGTTATAGAAATTTATAACAACATAACTTCCATAATAAATTTTCATTTCAATTATTTATTTAAATATAACTTAAATTTAAATTATTGTCAGTTATATATAAGATTCAATTTAAAGATTTAAATAAAATGGACTAATTAAATTATGAACCTGAAAACGAGCAAATATTAAGCAAATAATAATGAGAGAAACAAATCAAATTAAAATTTAACATTGCAAATATTAAGCAAATAATAATGAGAGAGACAAATCAAATTAGAATTTAACATTGTCGATTATCTTGTAAGAGTTAAACGAACAAATATTAATCAAATAATAATGAGATAGACAACTCATGTGAAAGAGAAAGTGAGAAATAATATATAATGAATATCTATTTGCTAATTTCTTGTGATATATATTATATATAGAAATACATTTTGGTTACAAGATGAAATTTAGTTGTTTAAGGCAGTTCAATTCTATAAATGTGGATTATTGTTTGTTTTCTTGGCACATTGAGTGTGGTTGTTGGCTTCGATGAATGACATTGCTGGTATGTGCTAAAATGTGTGTGCGTGGGTTGAATTTTACCATTTCATTTWTTTWTWTTTTWTTTTATAAAAGTGAATAATCACTTAATTTTAATAAAAAAAATATTTTACATCAAAATAATTTAAATGAAAATGATTATTATGAGAATGTATATGAGTTATTCAAATATTCAAACTTTCTAGAATGTTTTATAATCTTTTTTTTCCCCTATTTATTAAAAATCAAAAAAAACTTTCTAATACATAGTATGACATATAGAGTCATAAGTCATCACTACTCCTATAAAATACAATATCTCTTCAAAAATATTTCTACCATCCACAAACCTATTCAATAACATATGTTTTTATCAATAACTATCACAATTTAATCACAAAACTATATCCTCTACATCTAACTGTATCAATATCCAAAAGCCAAAAATCAAACTCCTCAATAAGTAACAAGCATCTATACTCAATTTATATCCAAAAAATTATTATTACTATTTAAATTTTTTCAAAACTAATTACATTATATACTTAAAAATTAATAAAATTCACCATATTTAAAAAAAAAAACAAACAAACTAAATCCTTAAAATTTTCCCGACCAAACATATATAAATAAATTTGGATAAAAGCAAAGTAAAAGGGCTTTCAACTTCATATTCATGGCATCACCGAACGTAGAACTTCCACTCTCCACGCTTTAGAACATGAAACTATCACACCATTACGGCTCTTCCTAGATATTCTATTTAACATCGCCCCGCATACGGCGGCTAACTCTTCTCCACACATATTTCAACTCGAACACACTAGAAGAGGAGGGGGGAAGGAATTCATTTCCGAACTTCACAGGCTAATGGGAATTGATCCTTGGTAAGTGTGGCTTCTACCCGTATGGCTGTAGTAAACAAACGAGGTTTTTGTTGCATTTTTGTGTTCGTTTTTTTACAATTATGCAGTTTTTCAAGACGTTTGATCGAGGGTTTTGGTTAGAAATGTTTCAGAGGGATGATTTTTATTTACATTGCGCTTGCTTTATAATTTAAGCGGAAATAATGGTAGGGTTTTGGCTTGAGCAACAAGTTATCGTAATTAGTGTTTGAAGAGAAACCCAGTATTTTTCAAATTTAGGGTTTGAAGAGGTTGAAAACCCGGTAATTTTCAAATCTAGTGTTTGAAGAGGTTGAAAACCCAGTATTTTTTAAGTTTAGGGTTTTAAGAGGTTGAATCCCAGTATTTTTAAATTTAGGGTCTGAAGAGAGTGAAATTCCGGTATGTGCAATTTTTGTTGGAAACCCCGGTGTATTGATTGAAGTCTTTTGAAAACTTGGTATTTACAAATTTTATTGCAGATGTATGTCTGGGCCTTTGGTAAGTTTTAGGGTTTAAGAGTTTCGAAACCCCAGTACGTTGATTGAAGGATTCGTAATCTCAGTATTTTCAGTTTTTATTGCAGGTGTATGGCTGGACGTGCCCATTTTTACGGTTGAAGTTTTGGAACGCTGGCATATTGATTGGAGGCTAAGGTCAGGGTAGTTTCCCTTTTTTTCCTTCGGAACCTTAGAGAAGAAACAGTGGCAGTGTAGATTAGTGTAGAAAAGTGTTGGAGTTTGCTTATTCTGAGTGGCTATAAGCGATGGAGCAGATTACTGTAAAGCGGGGGCGGGGAAGGCCCCCAAAGCAGCATCAGAAAACAGCAACTGGGGTCGGCTCTACCCCTAGCGCCCCTGAATTCCAGAAGCCAAATGCCAACAACAATAATTCAGTAGAGGGCTCTCCCAATGGAGACATTGAGATGTTAGATAGTATTTTGCCGAGTAGGAGTGGTAGAGGAAGGGGAAGGCCAAGAAAGCATCCATTGGAGAATGGTTCGGCTTCAGGTTTCGATAAACCTATCAATCAAGAGAATGCTTCTGGAGCCGATGCCAAGGACCTGAAAAAATTGAAAAGCGAGCGGTCTTTGGAATCCCCTCTACGGAGAAGTTTGCGGTATACTTTGTCGTCTCCTCATACTTTGAGTGATGTGATCAGGCAGAACGCGACTGCAGATGCAGTGGCCGATGATGTCAAGGGTTCTCCATTTATGAATGCAGTAGTCAAAGTTTTTTGTGTGCATACAGAACCAAATTTTTCACTTCCATGGCAGCGAAAGCGTCAATTTAGCTCGAATAGCAGTGGGTTTATTATTGATGGACGCAGAGTGCTGACCAATGCCCATTCCGTAGAGCATCACACACAAGTGAAGCTCAAGAAGCGAGGATCAGATACAAAGTATTTGGCTACTGTGCTTGCGATTGGTACTGAATGTGATATTGGTAAGTAGAAAGCTGTTAGTAAATTGCAATGCTTCTCTGGGGAATCTACTAAATGAATGTTTAAGCACAAGATATCACAGCTAATAAATGTTTTTTAATCTTATTTTAACAGCGATGTTAACTGTAAGCGACAATGAGTTCTGGGAAGGAGTATCTCCAGTGCAATTTGGAGCCCTGCCCACTTTGCAGGATGCTGTCACTGTTGTGGGTTATCCAATTGGTGGCGACACAATCTCTGTGACAAGTGGAGTTGTATCACGCATTGAGGTTCTTTCATATGTGCATGGAGCCACAGAGCTTCTAGGAGTGCAGGTGACTTGCCGAGTACTTTTATTTGCTTTTGATGGTTTCATATGCCATCAGAGTGTTCTGTTATCAGTATAACTGAGTCTTTCACACTGCTTGCAAAGACTGGAAAGTTTGTACCATATGGGGTTGAATCTTAATTGGATGTTTCAATTTATGCTGGTGTCCTGTTTGTAATGATATATTCAGATTGATGCTGCCATAAATGCTGGAAATTCTGGGGGTCCTGCTTTCAATGACAAGGGTCAGTGTGTGGGAATTGCATTTCAATCACTTAAACATGAAGATGCAGAAAATATCGGATATGTTATACCGACTCCTGTTATTACACACTTTATCACGGATTATGAGCGCTCAGGAGACTACACAGGTTGGCTTTTTGTGTTTTATTTATGAGTTTCAGAAATTTCTGATGTTCATGGTGGATGCTTATTTTTTATCCACTTGCATTTGTATTTCTTTCCTTGGATGCAACAAGAATGTGCACTCATATTGTAATATTCACTGAACATAGAGCATTAAAATAGGGAACAAAGTACCATCTCATGGCAACAGATAAACAATTAGCAGTATCTTGACAAGCAACTTTTGTTCAATGGGTTTTATGCTGCAACTATGGCTGGCCATACTGCCATCCACATTCTTTTTGCAATTTCTCTGCACAAATTCTATCCCAAAAACAAAAGCAGCTGTCATACCACTCATCCAAACAAGGTTGATACATTGTTGCATGCTTGCTCATTTTTTCATAGTTTTGGGATGATATTCTTATCCTTTAATTTCACCCATGTAAGCACCAGTTTGTATTACTGCCCTTTCTAATTTTTTTTTCTTATTTCTATGCTATTGCTTGGTGTTTTCCATGATTTCTTGTAACAGGATGGCTAACATAATTATATCCTCATTTTGAGGAATGCAATTATAATCTCTTCAGCTTTTTCTTATTAAGTTTTTTATCTGCAGGATTTCCCATACTTGGAATAGAATGGCAGAAAATGGAGAATCCTGATTTGCGTATTGCAATGGGAATGAAGTCTAACCAGAAAGGTGTTCGTGTAAGAAGAGTAGAACCAACAGCTCCAGCAGCGAAATTCTTGAGATCATCAGATATTCTCCTCAGTTTTGATGGAATTGATATTGCTAATGATGGAACTGGTAAGGAAAATTCTCTTTCAATATCATCCTGTTTGAACTTTGCTCTACTACTTGTTATTTTTTATTTATACATTTCAAGTAGGTGTTCCATCATCTATGTGTATTTCAATTTTGGTGTATGACATATTTTTGCACAACTGCTCTCTTGTGATGTGTTTTTGGTAAGACTTAATCAAATAACAGATGGTTATCCAGGATATAGCATTGGTATTTGTTAAATTCTTCTAATGATATTGCATTCTGCCATTTTAGTCCCTTTCAGGCGTGGTGAGCGTATAGGTTTTAGCTACCTTGTTTCACAGAAGTACACAGGAGAGCACGCCAGAGTCAAAATTCTACGTGATTCTGAGTATCATGAATTTGATATTGAGCTTTCTACTCACAAGCGCCTAGTCCCTGCACATATAAAGGGGAAGCCTCCATCTTATTACATCATAGCTGGCTTTGTATTTTCAGCTATCTCTGTGCCATACCTTCGTTCTGAAGTATGTCGTTGAATAATATCTATTGATTTAAAGTATTTTGAAATACATAAGTGTTAGGATGAATAAAAATCTGTTTGTGAGTAGTTTCTGATGATCAATGAGATTCTAAAGTGCAGTATGGAAAGGATTATGACTACGATGCTCCAGTAAAACTGTTGGACAAGCTATTGCATTCTATGGCAAGAACAGAAGACGAACAGTTGGTGGTGATTTCTCAGGTTAGAATACAATTATTCAGTGCAAAAATATAAGATGAGAAGCTGTCAGTGAATATTAGTCATGTTTATTGGTCATATATAAAATACAGTTAAGAATTCCTATCCCCAACTAAGGTTTTTTGGTGATTGACAGGTGCTGGTTGCAGATATAAATATTGGTTATGAGGATATTGTAAATACTCAGGTAGAAGCATGTAAACTGAAAATTATATATCTGGACTGTTAGGAAGTCTTGTTGGCAATTTCAACATTCTATGCATTCTGGATATTTGTCAACTTATGGGCTATAGCATCTCATATTCAAAGAATTCATCATTTATATTGACCAGGTGTTGGCTTTCAATGGAGTGCATGTAAAGAATCTCAGGCATCTTGCAGACATGGTGGAAAACTGTGAGGATGAATTTCTGAGATTTGACCTGGAGTATCAACAGGTCGTGAGCTTTATCCCATGCTCCACGGTCTCAACACTTAACCTTTTGGTATTATGTAGTAATTATTATTATCTCACTATTTTTAAAGCTTTGAAGCATAACATGGGAGTTTTCAACTTTTACAGATTGTTGTTTTGGCAACAAAAAAATCAAAGGAAGCAACTCCTGATATTCTTGCAACACACTGCATACCTTCAGCTGTCTCTGATGATTTGAAAACGTGAAGCAGTTTTCCAGAGGTGACATTTCTTACATTCTGTAAGTACAAATCTGTATAACTGAAGTATCTAGATGGCCATCAAGCTGTGTAGGCAGGATAGGTGCCAATTCATAACAGATATTTTATCCCTTGCCCTAAACAAAGCTGAAAATACTTGACGTCCACCAGCAAATACTTGATGTCCACCATAAAGGGTATTTAAATCTCGATTTCCTGTTGTTGGGTTTTCAGTACCATTGATAAAAACCTTAATGCACTGATACTATTATTCTATTATTTTTGGTTTTACAGGAATGTTTTTTATCTTATTTAAAATTCAAATGGAGAGCAAGGGATGATTGTATTTTGGATTAAAAATTATGGTTTTTGCATACTCAGTTGTCTCAAAGTGTGTGTTCCATGTGTTCAAAGAGGCCTGGATTGCTTCTTTGATAGGTATTAGGCAATCTAAGGAAATATATATATATATTTCCTTAGATTGCCTAATACCTATCAAAGAAGCAATCCAGGCCAATAAATGTATTATGTTGCATGGGTCCAACCCCCCTGGGGGATGTGCCCCATGCATTTCCCATGTGTGGTAGGTTATTGTATCCCATGTCTGCTCTTTTCTAAAATTGTTATCTTAATTCTCTGAGGGTTTAATGTCTATGCAGACAAAGGTTTTTAGTATTAATTAAGAATTGGAACGTTTATGGAGTTGTATTATGGTCCTATGTTCTAAAATTTATTTTTAATTATTTTAACATTTTTGTTTTCTAATATTTTTCTATCCTCGTCTGCCTGTCTCCTGGAAATTTCTGCAGTACCTTCCAGCTGTTCCAAAAACACATCCCATTGTCCACCTGTTCCAAAAACACATCCCATTGTCTACCTGTTCCCCAGTCCCCAAGATACAGTGCAACTAGCTATGCTGGAAAATGAAGAGGGCTGTGTCCATACTTTGCAAATGCCTTTTATTTTTGGGAAATTATTCTAGATTTGCTTGTAACGATTGCTTCACCCAGAAACTGTTCTCTGCCAAGTGACTTGCAGGTCAGAGGGATGGTGCCTCTCCTTCTATAGGTGAATCCACAACAGTCATAGTTGAATGCATTTACTTGCAATTTATTTGCGTCCTCTTCATATTAAGTGTGCTAAGTGGGAATTCTGTGCTGTATGGTGTTTTGTTAAGCTTATCTGGTTATAGTATAGTTTCTATGCGGTCATATAATAGAAAAATAAATGATTTAGTGGACCCTTTTCACAGAAATTGAACAGTAGAGAAACCGTTATTGCATGGAAATTCCTTTTTTTTTTTTCTTGAATCAGCTTCCTCTTTGAACAATGAGGATTCTTACTTTCATTACTGTTTTTATTTGTAGTCCATATACTATTCTAGTTTTCTTTACTCTATCTAGACAATTATTTCAGTTATCTATGTATATTGTCATGACTTTGTTTTCATTTTGCTAGCAGGATCTGAATTATCACGGAAATCCATATGCAATTACAAAAATATGTGGGCTGCTCAACTGTTATGGAATCTACCCCTTTTCATGGGGGTCACCTGTATTCTCCTGCTATGGTTTACTTCTTTCTACATTTGTTTTTGAATCTAGGCCTGGAGATCTTTGTATCGCACAATCTATGTTGATAGTGCATGGACCAACACCCTAGCTTTGAATCAATATCATAATATGGTGTTTCTTCATCAGAGTTTTGCAAACTGGTCTTGTATCTGTAAGCAACAGTCTTACAAAAGAATCATACATATATGGCCGGACATTTACATGCAGAATCTATAATCTGATTATGTTTAGATTTATGTTTTTTAAATTATACATCACCAATTTTGAAGAAAGTCCAGTTAGTTGGAATCTGTATGGATCACAGATGTATTACCTGAAAACAGTTATAATAATATGTGTTTTTTTTTTTTAAATTAATGCAACAACACACAAAAGACTCCAGTCACCAGGTATTAGAGAATCTCCTGAATCGAGATCTACATTGAGACAGTTGAAAATTGAAATGTACCTACATTTATTTCTTGACTTCTATATATTTATTTCCCTTTTAATCAAATAACGCATGTGAATTATAGTTCGTTACCACCTTTGATAAATACTTTCAATGCATAGAATTATGTTTATGAATGGTTTGCGGGTTGAAATGATTGGGATACAGGATGTAAACAATCTTTATCCTTTCAATGCGTAGAATTATGTTTATGAATGTTTTGCGGGTTGAAATGATTGGGATACAGGATGTAAACAATCTTTACAGGTAAATTTCAGCCATTTAGGTTATTGGTGCTACTTTTAGTTACATTTATGATTTCATTAATTGAAATGGTTTCATTTAGTTGCAAGGGTAGTTAGGGCCATTTAAGTTGTTACTGTTAATATGAATGCTTATTCTGCTCTTGGTCATTAGTTGTGGTATTTGAGTTTTTGGAAAACTTATATGAGTTGAACTCGCATTGTTTATGCAACAAGTGCACCAATTTGCAAATAGATCACAAACTACATCTTGATGAATATTTGGTATTTAAAAGGTCTTTATTTTTATGCAGCTCTATTTTCAATGGAAACAATAAACGCATTGGGAAACCTTGCAACCAAAGGATATGACCATAATAGAAAGTTTATATATCTGTCATGTATGTTATGAATTTTGAAGTTGGCATTCTAAACGGATCATGGTTGGAGATGTCTCATTTTCGGTCCAGGGTCTCCAATACCAGTGTGCAGCAACTCATTCGTGTTTGCAATGTAAATGACTACAACAAAATCTCTTAAGTCTATTGTCAAACCAGCTAGGATAATATTTTATGCAATGGCCTCTGAAGGGAAAATGTTGACATTTTGACTCACCCATGAAATCTCATTCAAGTTGCATCAGAGCAAAGTGTACCAAAATTCTTAAATGAGGGATCCCCATTGTGCGGTAGGATTAGCAATACTAGGGTGGGCTTTTACTCTCCCCTAGAGAAAAAATTCATTCTTCCATAAATGCACGATACGTTTATGAGAGTATAGAATCTTTATAGTTGAGTGAGAAAAACTCTTCGTGGGAACCTGTGGTTCATGGATACTCCATCTTGTCTTATAGCTTTTATCTTGTCTCATAGCTTGCATTTTGTTGCTCACCTTGTTTGAATCTTCATCCATTTCCACACTGACACTCCTTTGTGCACTCTTAACGTGTAATTTGATTGCATTTCTTATGACGTTTACTAGATAAATGGAGAGTAGGGAATGTCCTTGAAAATTCTATCGTATATGGAGTAAAATAAAACCAACAAAATGCACTTTTAGTAGATTGTAGTTCATTTGTCAGAATGTTATAAAGATCTCACAAAGGATGTGGACTATGTTTGCAGAACTTAAAAATAATTTAGAGGAAATATTTAAATCATGTTGGAATAAGGGAGTCAAAAGATTAACCATTGCAAATAATCTTCTTTGTTGATCCATTCATCACTAGGTAAGGGAATCGAAAGATTCACAATTGTTGCAAATAATCTTCTTCATTGATGCATTCATTACTTGGAAATTCTTCTTTGTTGATCCATTCATCACTAGGTAAGGGAATCAAAAGATTCACAATTGTTGCAAATAATCTCCTCATTGATGCATTCATTACTTGGAAAATCTTCTTTGTTGATCCATTCATCACTAGGTAAGGGAATCAAAAGATTCACAATGGTTGCAAATTATCTTCTTCATTAATCAATTTTCTTCATTGATGAATTCATTACTAGGCTTTTCAAGGGTTTAGAGGAAAGCGAATCAAAAAATTATCAATTGTTGTATATAATCTTCTTTGTTGATGCTGTCATCACCAGGCTGTGTCCAACGTTAAGAGGAAAGAGCCAAATTTCAAGGAAGGTAATCATCATCCAACATATATGAAATGATTGGATTAATGGTATCAAAAAATTAACACCCATCATAAATAATCCCTTCAACTATTATAAATAATCCCTTTTGGAGTAAGGGTATAAAAAATCAACTCTTCTTATAAATAATCTTTTTGTTGATCCATTCACCACGAGGCTTTCCATGGTTTAGACGAAAGACGCAGCAAATTTCAATGAAGTTAATAGTGTAGTTGGTGTCTTTATGCCACAGATTTTGAAGCTATGGACTTTCTTCCAACTCTTTAGCTTTTGCCCCATGCCGTTGAAATTTCAATTTCAAGTAATAAATGCATTCATCTTATAAGCCATCTATAGTTAAGCATATTGTGATTGTGTTCTCTAGCTTAATATTTCAATTATTATTTTAAATATTAGAGGAGAGTATGGATTATTTATTTGAGACAAGTTTTTGATTTTTTAATCCTTAAAAATAAACAAGGGATGTTTTATTACATAGAAATATTCTTACAAGGGATGTTTTAGATGTTTAGATGTTTTAGTACATAGAAATATTCCTATTCTATAAGTAATAAAATTTTGTCCGGTGTAGTTTGAATGGTTGTGAGAAAAATTGTTATCTTTTCTATCTAAAATCTCATTTTGTGACATGTTGTAAATTTTGTCCGGTGTAGTTTGAATGGTTATGAGAAAAATTGTTACCTTTTTCACCTAAAATCTTATTTTGTAACATGTTGCTCTTAGTGAGCCAATTGTTGATGAACTATATATTTATGAGGTGTTGACTAGCTTTGTGCTTTCAATAATAATTTCAATAATTTAGGATTTACAATGGATAGCATCCTTGAGATAAGCCTTTGTTCAAAGTTGCTTCATTCCTTATAAACCATCTATGATTAAGCATATTGTGATTGTTAACTTTACTTAGAATGTTAGAAAGCATATTGCGAGTGTGAACCCTACTTTGAAAGCATGTTTTGATTATTCTTTAAAGTTTGGAATATGGAAATATCATTTAAATTTATCACACAATTGGTACTTATCTTGGCAAGAATGTCAGCCACTGCGTGCAGACCGTTCATGAACCTCCTAGTCTTAGATTACATTGCTCATCACTCTCAACAGTGAGTTACCTCCAAGATGGGACTAAACTCCACCCGGGTAAAGGAATTCCTAACCAGGCTATAGGCTCATAGACAACAGGAAAGGCTATGTCTCGGGTGTTCACTCCACTGACAGTCTACAGTCCCTCATTCTCCACATGCCTGTCCCACCTCAGGAAGTGTGCCCCTCTCTGTTCAACAGTCTTTCGGCTGCCCCGCTTCCTTTCCAGGCTTCAGCAACAGGTCGGACAGGAAGTCTCCGAGCCCTGTAGTTGTAGTTTAACACCTTTAGGAAATCAATTTCTAGAAATTCTCTCACCCAGAGAATTGCTCACGGGCCTGACAACCCACCTCTTCAATATCCCACGGACTTGACAACCTGCTTCTTCAGTGCATCTCCCAAGCTAACCAGCTACACAAACAGAGATGGCTATGGATACAGTTCTGGTACAATGAAATGGATGTTTGAAGGATAACTGATTGCATGAGTGAAAAATGGTCATGCAGTCATGGCTGAATGCTAGAAGGAATCATGGAAGAAATGATGGTCCGAATCATGGGAAAGTGTGAAAATGAATTAAGTGCCAACAATTATGTATGCATGTTTCTTGATTATTATTTAAAGTTTGAAATATGGAAATATCATTTGATACAATTTATTGTAAATAGCTAGATAGTACAAAATTTCGGTTTGCCCTTGGACTTCTAACAAAAAAAAAAGGGTATACTCATCCTCAACTAAGTAATGTCCTTTGTAATTTTTACCAAAAAATACTACTACTATCCTTCCATGTGTATATTTTGATATAAGAGAACAACAAAAAAACACCTTCACATTGCATAAAAACCTGGGTTAATTGAGTTTTGCTTGAGGATTATCTCAATTGAAATGCTATCTTTCGTGGAAATGCTCTCTTTCGTGGTGCAAGGGTTGCAATACTTTGCAGGAGGCGTGCAATCCTTTAAAGGGGACTGGTTCATGCTGCTCTGGATTGCTGGGATGACTGTTGTTGATTGCCTTGCCGAGAGACTGAATCTGTTCAGAGTGCTAGTTAACTTTCCTGAGGACAATCGCCATCTCCTTGTCTCCCCTGTCTTCCTTGTCCTGTAATTTCTCTATGGGAGACAAAGCCAACCGCTTTGCCATTGCAACAACTGTGAAATGGAGGCTATGAAGGGGAAGGTGAAGCTTCAACAACAAGAAGTTACAGAACATGGAAGACATGAGAGATAAGGAGATGGCACAAGCTGGAAGAGGCTGAGCTGCAAGAGTGGGGCCAGAAGAAGGGGAACTGCAGAACCAAACGTAATAGGGGAGTGAGCAATTAACAAGCGAAATCCAAGTTGAACCCATTTTCCTTCCATCACCGAGATAAAATGACCAAGAATTGATGTCCAAGAGAGCACACGCGGGGATCTGAAGGGTCGCAAGAGAGAATGCAGCCTACGAACAGTCTTGTAGGCCTTTAATTCTTGACACGCGGGAGAGTGGAAACATGTGCCACGTGGGAAATGACCCTCGTGGAGATTATACGAAGCATGTGCCATATTGTGTGTCGACTTTGATGAAATCATGGAGATCAATAAGGAAGGGGGAAGAGGACACATCACCTCCTAAACTAATTATTTTGAGTGACAAGAATTTAAATTTGCCTTTAGCCATTGAGCAAAAAAAAATTGTGTTTTCCTTGAGCCATTAAACTATAGTAAATAATGCAGGGAGGAAAACTCATTTATTCTAAGAATACCTTGATCCAAAATTTGTGTTTTTCTTGAGCCATTAAACTATAGCAAATAATACGCAAATAATACAGCGAGGAAAACTCATTTATTCTAAAAATACCTTGATCCAATGGTTTACCTTTCTTTGCTAAAAGATCAACCTCCCCATTTTGCCTTCAAAATACATGAAAATATTTCATGATTGAAAGGTTTGTTCTTCTGTTTTAATCCTGTTGTTTAAATTTGCCTTTAGCCATTCAGCAAAAAAAATTTGTGTTTTCCTTGAGCCATTAAACTATAGTAAATAATGCAGGGAGGAAAACTCATTTATTCTAAGAATACCTTGATCCAATGGCTCAGCGTTCTTTGCTAAAAGATCAACCTCCCCATTTTGCCTTTGGAATACATGAAAATATTTCATTGATTGAAAGGTTTGTTCTTCTGTTTTAATCTTGTTGTAAATTTTTTGACAGCTAGGTTGTGAGTTTTTGTTGATGTTTTGTAAGCTTTTAATGATCAATTCCGAGTTACCAATAACGATGACACTCGAAAACTTGTTTGTTTTTAACAATTTCATTTACACATATACAATGGAAACTTCTACTTGATTATTTGAGTTGTGCCTAAAATCTTTAATCATATATATATATATATAACGGAAACTTCTACTTAATTATTTGAGTTGTGTCTAAAATTTTTAATGATCAATTCCAAGTCACCAATAATAATGACAATCGAGGACTTGTTTGTTCTTAACCATTTCATTCACATATATACAACTGAAACTTCTGCTTGATCTGCTTGATATTCACACTTGCCCTTTTATTGCTACTTTAACCATAAAAAATAAGATATATTTTAACAAAAAAAATTTTTGTCTTTCTATATAAATGAATCATATATTAAGAATTATTTAAATACAAGTTATTTTAACACAAAATATTTTCACATTTCTATAAGTAAGCCATATATTAATGGTTAGTGAGCCATATATTAATGATTATTTAAATCCAATAGCATTAAAAAAAATTCATCAATACATTTAAATGTTATTTAGTTTTTATAATTAAGAAAGAGCCCAGGATTAAAGTGTGTACTTCCTTTTATATGACTTTTTTCTTTGCATTTAATGAAATCTCCATTATTTTGTGCCTATTTTTAATAAAAACAATAGTTTGTGTGCCTTAAATGGTGTGGCTGGTCTAGGTTTACATATTTATTGGCATTCTCAATTGTAAAAGAATTTAAATGTTTTTTTAATATGAATAGATTTGAGTTTTATTAAGCATTTATCAAAGTTTATGTTTGGTTTAATTTAATATTATTGTTAAAAAATAAATTTATTTATATATAAATATAATTTTATAAAAAATAAATATTTATATTTTTTATTAATAAAATTTAATATATATAATAAAAATTAATTTAAAAAAAATATTTTTGAAGTTTTTAAATGTTGATATTTATTTATATTGCATAATGATTACAAGTATTAAAGAAGTGATGGAGCCATTTTGGCTTTTGTTCGTGATTAACTCTGGTCACTTGTGATCCCTGCACGTTGGTTTTGTTGGCCTCGCTTTAGCATCTTTCGGTGGCCATGGAGGTGGACTTAACCGCCATTACTAGTGCCCTGGTTCGTGGGGCTGGTCCTTATATATCCGTGCCCAAGTCGGGTTCTATTTTGCAGTCTGGTGCTTCTTTTCGTGATATTGTTCAGAGAATTTATGCTCTGTCTTTTTTGGTTCAGGAAGCTTCATCCCTTGTCATTCCCATGGGACACAACGCTGATGAAGAGGAGGAATATTATAGATTCGTGAGTTTGGTCCGTCGCTTCAACGGTTTTTGGCCAAAGTTAGCAAATCTTAATAACTGGATCTCTGCTACCTGGATCCCTATCATGCAACACCAAACTTTCATTCATTCTTGTGCAAAAGGTTTTTTCATAGTCGAGTTTGACATTTAGGAAGATTATGATCTGATCTTCAACTTAGCATCGTGGTTTTGGGGAAACTCAGGTTTGTGCATGAAACCCTTGTCTCCTCCTTTCAATCCAGCTACTGACATTCTCTCCTTGGCCCTAGTTTGGGTGAGACTTCCTAATCTGCCCTTGCATTTTTGGGATTTTCCCTCTCTCGAAGCCATTGGCTCGGCATTAGGAAAGTTCCACTTCGCAAGTCGTGAAACTACGAGGCATAACACCTCTACTTATGCCCGCATTTGCGTGGAAATGGACTTCAGTAAAGGATTCCCAACTGAAGTTATTCTTACTGGTAAAAATTACTCTTGGCCTTAGAAACTTAACTATGATAGAGTCTCTTCGAGTTGTAGATCTTGTTTTGAAACATGTCATCTTGCATCCCATTTTCCCAAAGGGGCCAAAAAGATCAGAAAGCATCGGAAATCCACTTGGTGGGTTGGATCTAATGACGACCATCAAGTAATTTCAAAATCCTGCAAAGAGCCTCCACAAGACAATGAAAAGCCTTCTCAATAAGATCCTCCTATTCAAGACACTCCGTTATCTCAAGACTTGTGCAAGAACTCCACTGAGAAGTCGAAGAAAGAGGCATCTACCCTTCATGACTCATATAAGGGACTTCGGATACAACAATCCCCTCAACCATCGACATGTTGGGCATATCAGGGTGATTTCGCTGAGGTTTTAGACCAAGAAAAACAAGAAGCTTCAGATCAAGAAAATTCAAGTATCATAGACATTACAAATGGTCCAACATCTGCAAACGAAGTTTGGATGGTAGTTGGAAAGAAGAAGAAAGTACATGTAACATCACAACCAATGGTAACATGAAGTCAGGCCCGCAAGTCATGCAAAAAGACAAGCTCTTCTCCAACAAGTTAATTTAGATGCAACGTCTCTTCACGTTTATCCTCGTAATCTTTTTCCGAGTACATTTAGTAAAATTGTTCTATGTGAAGATTTCATTTGAGTATTTGAAAAAATCATTATTAATCTGTAGTAGTTGTCTATTTGAAATCTAAAATTGATTCAAAATTTTGTAACTCCTTCACAATTTAGACCACACCTTTTTTTATTATAAAATTTCCTGAAAAAAAAAACAAGAAGATATTCCATTTATATTGCATAGCTTTATTTATTTAAAAAAAATTGTCATACCAAAAAGCATCCCAATTTGGAAAGTGTTTGTGTTTTGAATAAAAGCAAAGAATGCTTTATTAAAATAAAGTTGTCATACCAAAAAAACATCCAATTTGGAAAGTGTTTATGTTTGGAATAAAAGCAAAGAATTTTGCATCCGTATAAGAAACTATATCATTGAAGATAATAAACAATGTCAAATACAACAAAATGTTGTGAGAAGTTTTTTCAATGGGTCATACGATGGAAGTTGATATATGGCTTTGCCTTACCTGAGCTAAAGGTCATAATTTTGGTGTGACATGTGGTGTTTGGGTATAGAGGTCTCTATTGTTAGTGCCATGTGGCAAATGAGACATTGTACTTGCCATTTTTAAGCTATATGTTTATGTTTGACATTATTCATTTTGTAGTTTTTTTTGCTCTTCTTATGTATTTATTTCAATTTTTTATGTTATATTGTATAGTAGAAATTTTTCCTTTAAATTGTTAGTTTTTCCTTTCCTTTATGTTTTACTTAGATTTTCTTTGTTATTGTCATGTTGCAACATATGTGATATTGTGTTTGCCATTCTTAGGTATATGTTTATGTTTGACATTATTCATTTTGTAGTTTTTTTTTGTTCTTCTTAATGTTATGTATTTATTTTTTATGTTATATAAATAGTGTAGTAGAAATTTTTCCTTTTCTTTATGTTTTACTTAGATTTATTTTGGTTACTGTTCATATTAATCATTTATATCATATTAATTATTTATAGACTTTAATTAAGTACAATTTTATTTTACTAATAAACTATATATTAATTGGCTATTATAACAAATTATTTATAGACTCTAATTAAGTACAATTTTATTTTACTAATAAACTATATATTAATTGGCTATTATAACAAAAGATACACTAAATGCATTCCTTTTATATAAACAATATGCCAACCAAATCCAATTGAAAATTTTAAATAATGTGTGAATGCTTAGTTAAACCCTCTTGCAACTCAAATCATTAATGTTTTGTGGTAAGAGAAGGGTGAGATGGACATCTTTATTTTTCAATTTATCATTTTTATTGTGCAATTTATAATATTGAACGAGGATGATGACAAACTTGATTTGGTTTAAATTTATCAAAAATAAACACCTATAAAATTATGGATTTCTCTAAAAAAAAAAAAAAACATGTTTACTATTTAGTGTTCTTCTATAAATTATAAAAAAATCATAATTGAAAATCACTTGCTTTAATATTACGGATATGCCATTCACATATAAGAAAATATCAATTTTTTTATATATTATGTGGTTATACTTCCTTTGATTCAAATGCTATTTTGCTTATTATGAAATCCCATATAATATTAGTTTAGGTTTTCAACTTGTAACAATTTTGTAGTATCGTTTTGGATTGTGTTATTGTCATTTTAGTGGTTCATGATTTTTCTTAGGCCTCATTTTTTATTTTTACCAAAAGAAAATTATATTCTAAATTTTGACATAAAAGAATAATTTCGTAAAATTACTTGCACAATATATTTATACTGAATCATTTAGCATTAAAAAAGATTAACCATTTAGCATTAAAAAGGTCAATTTGAATTTATTGTGAGTGAAAGTAATTTCTGTAACATGAATTGTTATAAAAGCAAACTATCAAAAACACACACATATATATTTGTTTTGGTTACCATCTTATGTTCTTACAATATGAAGGTGGGTAGATGATAAAGTTGTCTCCTTAAGTAAATGTGATGCCCATTAGGTGCTTGAATGATGTTGTCACCTCCAAGAAATTTCCAACATTTATGTGAAGCTATATGCAATGCACCTTGTAACACCTCAAACCAATTCATAAAGTGTTGGTGTAGGTCTCAAAACATCTGATATGAGATAATCTAATAAAGTTGTCATTGTCTATACATATGTTGACCTTCTTTTTCATATTATTATAAATAAAATAAAATTGTTTATAATAAGATAACATAAATTTATCTAATAATAGTATGCTTCACATATAGTTTAAATGATTGGTAAGGGTTTTCACCTCTCTAAATTAAAATTAACAAAAACAAGTTGTAAAGTAATTTGTGTTGACCAGGCATTCTCTATTGAGAATTTCTTTTACTTGATAATTTTCTAAGAAGTTTGGATAAGAATTTACAACCCATTGGGCACTTCCCCTCATTTCAAAGATGGTAACCAAGGTAAACTAGATTCTATAGAATCTCTAAGCTTTGTCATGCCAATTACAAGAATAGAACTTGGGTGGGGAGTATATCATTCTATCATACATTCACTCATGCTAGATCCAACCGACACGATAATATGTTTCTCAAATAAGAGTTCTTTAAACTTATTGGTTGAAAATTTATTAGAAGTGATTTATATATTCTTGTAGATATTTCATAAGATAGCTTATCGCAACAAATCTAAATGTCACTACCAATATAGGGAGACTATGTTCACTATGAAGTGATTACTTATGATTAAGTTAATAGAAGACTACCAATATAGCGAGACTATGTTCACTATGAAGTGATTACTTATGATTAAGTTATTAGAAGAATGTCTCCTTTAATATGGAAAATAACTTAAAGAATAAGAACAAAACTACAATAGTGAAAGGTGTGTAGAAATTTCAATACAAATTAATGTATTCCTGCGATTCTCCTGATCTAACAATTTCCGCTACTGTTAAATACATAATCGCTTCTACTATTATTCTTGCAGATTAAATTAAACCACGATCACAATTATAAGCACAAAGTGAAATATCAATAACACACAACATAGAAGTTTTACCGGGAAAGCGTAAAGCTAAAAACCCCACTATCATATATTATGTATATCATGAATCATGAAACAATCTCCTACAAAACTCTAATCCAAGAGCTCTCAGTACAATACAATCATCTCACACTGTCATACACAAATCAGAAAATACATGTGCCAATTTCCGTGTCCAGACAGCCTGCCTCCTCTGCACAATCTCTGCAATTTGAATTCTCACAATGATCGAATGCAATTGCCTATTTTGCACATGCTCATAAGCATATCCACTACATGTGTGATCAAATCACAACTGATAGCCAAACTGTCCCTTTCACCTGTTATCTCAACTGGATCTCCAATGGATTTGCATGCATGTAGTTAACCGTGACGAATCTTCAGTTGCATGTGAGTTAACTGATTGCGAATTAATGAATAATTAATTCACTGAACTCTCACTAGTGCCACTGAGCTTAACTCACTTAACTACACTTATAATTCTGTTACAAATCCAAATCACTCAGTTATGAATGAGATAATAGATTAATATTTATTGTCTAATTTAATTAAGGGAAAAGTAAATTAGACACATGTTTCTTGTTGACTTTTCAACACTCCCTCTCAACAAGAAAGGGATTATCCTTCAC
>JASDQU011027272.1:1148-31754 GCA_032191745.1 Picea mariana | reverse complement strand
GATTCTTTGTCAAAGGTCTCAAAACCTTCTGACTGCTCAATGTACACTTCTTCCTCAATGATCCCATTGAGGAATGCAGTTTTTACATCCATCTGATGAATGCGCCAACCCATCTGCGCCGAGAGTGCAAGGATGGATCTTATGGAAGAGTACCTTGCGACAGGTGCAAAGGCCTCATCATAATCTATCCCCTCGATCTGTGAGAAGCCCCGGGCCACAAACCTGGCCTTGTATTTCTCCACACTTCCATTAGCAGCTTGCTTTACCTTGTAGATCCATCTCGAACCTACCACTGATTTATCAATCGGTCTTAGGACAATTTTCCATACACTGTTTTTGACAATGGAGTCATACTCCTCTACCATAGCACCAACCCAAGTGGGGTCTTGCACTGCTTCCTAAAAGGAAGATGGTTCAATCACAATACATTTGCTCATGAGAGCCATGTATCCATCAAATCGATTAGGAGACTGTCTCTGTCTGCGCTGTGAAGTAGGGGCTCCTACATTCTGTGCAGCATCTAGTCTCAATCTGTCAGCTTTAGTGGTGCGCTTTCTGCCATTTCTGATGGGTGGCTCTGCTTGAGTGGTTTCCTCCACTCCATGAACCTCCTCATGTGGCTGATCCACATCTTGAGACTCATCCTTGGGAACCAACAGTTCCTCTTCTGCATGCAAGTCTAGCTCCCTCTCAAGCGACAACCGCATGGCTTTCCCCTCATCGAATTTTATATCCCGTCTCATAACAGTCATCTTACTGTTCAGAAAATACACACGATAATTATGGGGTGTTTTTGTGTACCCCACAAATATCCCAACTTCAACAGTCGGTTCCAGTTTCTTCCTAGCATCCTTGTTCACATGCACAAAAACAGATGAGCCAAAAAAATTTAAATGTGAAACATTAGGTTTCTTACCAGTAAAAGTTTCTTCAGGTGTACTCATGCCAAGTACTCTATGAGGACAACAATTCTGCACATAAACCGCAGTATTGCATACTTCTGCCCACAAATGAATTGGTAGGCCCTGATCATGCAACATCGCTCGTGTTGCACCCACGATCGTTCTGTTCTTTCTGTCCGCGACCCCATTTTTTTGTGGGTTATGAGGCACTATGAGTTCTCTTCGAATTCCTTCTCTGCTGCAGAAGTCTTTGAATTCGTTAGAGGTGTATTCTCCACCATTATTGCTCCTTAGAGCCTTCAATTGCTTCCCCGACTTTTTCTCCACCAATGCTTTAAACTCATAGAATTTTGAGAATGTTTGATCCTTCTTCTGCATGAAGAATATCCAACATTTACAAGAAAAATCATCAACAAAAATAACATAATACTTGTGTTTTGTTGTTGAAGCAACCGAGAATGGTCCACACACGTCTGTGTGAATTCTCTCTAGGATCACCAAAGCACGGTTCTCCTTTTCATGAAAGGTGGACTTTACATACTTCCCCAAGGTGCACCCCTTGCACTGATCTAACTAAGCAAGTGTTCCCATTGGAAGTCCAGTAGATATCTGTTGCATGATCTTCAAGGCTCCATGATGAAGATGGCCCAATCTCCTGTGCCAAAATTCGCCCTCATCCCGTCTGACCACTTTTTCTACCTTGCCTATCATGGCACTGCAGCCATCTACCTCCAGCATGTAGAGATTCTTAACTCGAATCCCTATCTTCTTGACTTGATCCGTTGCTTTATGTCGCAGGTAGGCTTTACCACTGCTAAAAACAACATCATAGCCTCTGTCCTCCAACATTGCGACTGAGACCAAGTTTTTCTTCAGACCTGGAACATGCATAACATTTTTCAATTGAAATGGTTTACTTGACTCCCTCTGAAAGGTAATGGTACCAATACCAGTTGCACTGTATCATCCATCATCACCCATCTCTATATGCATTATGAGATCTTTCTCCTCCAAGTTAATGAAAGACTCTTTATCTCCCGTCATTTGGAATGAAGCGCCACTATCCAAATACCACACCGATCTCGATGCACTTGAAGCCATGCATGCGATCAAAGCGAAGTCGAGCTCAAATTGTGAGACAAGAGCCTCACCAGTTGCATATCCAACAACCGTCTTGTTCTTCTTCTTCTGCGGACAATTAGTAGTGAGATGCCCACGTTCGTGACAGTGAAAACACTTCACTTTAGACAAATCCAGCTTCTTGACTTTAGACTCGGATTTTGGATGGAATTTCTTCCCTTTCCCTTTCCTTGCCTTGGCAGTCAAAGCACAATCCTCTTCATCATCACGCTTTGATGAAGATCCATCTCTGGTGTTCCGCTTGAACTCCTCTTGCACTAGATCCGACCATAGTCGTTCCCAATTCGACAATTTTCCCCTTTCATTGACAGAGTCTTGATAACTATGCCAACTCTTGGGAAGCCCTAGGAGCGCCAAGCTCACCAAATCATCAGCAGTGATTGTTATTCCCACACTTCCAAGCTCATCCCGACATTGGAAAAACTTCGTGAGATATTTTGGAATGGTGTCGCCTTTCTCCATCTTGATCTTCATGAGTTTATCTTTGAGCGCCAATTTCCTATGGTCGCTATTGTTTTGGAACAGATCTGTCAAAACCTTCCACATTGCATATGGTGTGGTTTTCCCATGGAGGCTTGAGACAATGTGGTCTCATACTCCCTCCAACAGAATCCTCCTCGCCTTTGCCACTTTCTTTTTCCATGCATCAAGATTTGTAGTGTTTGTCGCATCCGGCTTAGGAACATCATTGTCAGTGTAACCCTTCAAGCCATTGTCTTCGAGCACTGCTTCCATCCTGTCCTTCCAAGCAATGTAGTTCAAGCTGCCCTCGAGTGCATACTCCAACCTCAAGCCATTGAAAGACATTTTCGATCTTGAATCAAGTGTCTCACCAAGAAAATCTTGCAAATTCGAATGTTATCCAACCACCAAAACTCAACCCCTGCAATCCTTCTTCCCTGGGAGGTTCGCACCCCACCTGAGAGTAGCCCGAGGGAAGTTCGCACCCTGCCTGTGTGTAGCCTGCGAACTTGCTTGGGAAGTTCGCACCCTACTCCATTGTAGCCTGTGAGAATGCCAATGAAGTTCACACCCTGCTTCACTGTTAGGGTGAGGGGAGTTTGCACCCTGCTAGTGTATTTGCCTGCAAGAATGCCAATGAAGTTCGCACTCTGCCTTTGTCTAGGGTGCGAGAATTACTGTTTCTGAAAATGAGCGTAGTTTTCAGTACTAGGTTTCGCACCCAGCTAGAGACGGGACCTGCGAGAATGAAATAATGTTAGCACCTCACTTCCGTAGCTCCGTGGCCTCCATGGCTCTGATACCATGTAGAAATTTCGATACAAATTAATGTATTCCTGCGATTCTCCTGATCTAACAATTTCCGCTACTGTTAAATACAGAATCGATTCTACTATTATTCTTGCAGATTAAATTAAACCACGATCACAACCATAAGCACAAAGTGAAATATCAATAACACACAACACAAAAGTTTTACCAGGAAAGCGTAAAGCTAAAAACCCCACTATCATATATTATGTATATCATGAATCATGAAACAATCTCATACAAAACTCTAATCCAAGAGCTTTCAGTACAATACAATCGTCTCACACTGTCATACACAAATCAACAAATACATGTGCCAATTTCCGTGTCCAAACAACCTGCCTCCTCTGCACAATCTCTGCAATTCGAATTCTCACAATGATCAAATGCAATTGCCTAGTTTGCACATGCTCATAAGCATATCCACTACATGTGTGATCAAATCACAACTGATAGCCAAACTGTCCCTTTCACCTGTTATCTCAACTGGATCTCCAATGGATTAGCATGCATGTAGTTAACCATAACGAATCTTCAGTTGCATGTGAGTTCACTGATTATGAATTAATGAATAATTAATTCACTGAACTCTCACTAGTGCAACTGAGCTTAACTCACTTAACTACACTTATAATTCTGTTACAAATCCAAATCACTCAGTTATGAATGAGATAATAGATTAATATTTATTGTCTAATTTAATTAAGGAAAAAGTAAATTACACACATGTTTCTTGTTGAATTTTCAACAAGGTGCACACCATTAAATCATTCACCATAGTAACCTCGAGAAACCCATGAGGGTGAAAACTCTAGTAATAAATAAGCACTGTGTTTTTCTCCTTTATTCTCAAATTCACAATTCAACATACAAAGAAACATAATTACTCACTATGTAGTAGATGGACATTATGGCTTGAATTAGTTGTTACAAGGTCACCTGCTTTGCTTTGCTCTAATGCCCCACTCATTTGCTCTACTCAGTTATGGAACAATTAATCAATGCAACGTGAATGAAACTCCTTTTTCCAATGCAACTTAGTGTTAACATGTCTCCATAGTTGTTAGAGTTAAGGTTTGTGACCTTATAAGATATCCTTGAAATACCATTGGTGGTTATCTCCACATGTCTGAGTAATGGGAGTTGATGTGGCTTCCACTTGATACTAAAGTGGTCAAAGCATAGGTCAACTTCGAACAACCATATCTTTCTCATACAATTTTTCTTTTTAGACTGCTATAGTTCATTTTGAAGCTATCGATATGTATTAACCATTGGAATAATACACTACATTGACGATTCTTTTTTCGACCCTCGCAAGTGCATTTTCAAGCCCCAAATGGGATTTTTTCAATTTTGTCCCTACTTGAAAATGACTCCTACAAACCCACTAATTTAATTCTTCACCCCAAAAAGTACCAGAAATGATGACAAAATTACATAGTAGTTCATTTTGTATCAAAATGTCTCTACCAGGAATTTATGTCATAGAAAAATTTTGTTTCAACTTCTAAAACATGTCCATTGAGGCTAGCCTTATCCAGGGAAAGGACAATAAAAAATCATGTAATTAAAGCTTGATTGAAAACTGGGTTTATAATCTTGTCTAAGCTTTCCATTTTACCAATATATGTGCAAATTGTACTTTCACAAAAAGTGAAAAGAACATGAGAAGAAATGTGAAAAATAAAGAGAGGATAAAAAGTGTACCATGGTCTTTTTATTTTTGGTTTTTCATTCTACCGTTTTGGGTGGATGCATTGAAGAATAAATATGGAAAGGTGGAGGGTTTTTCAGTCTAGCGTTTTTGGGTGGATGAATTTTCTAATACAAGTTGTACTTTTTTTTGCAAGAAATGGGCCAAATAAGTAGATGACAATAAATTCTTTGTTGAGAATATTGGTCAATACATTTTTTCGATTGAGAAAATGTTCGACCAAAAAATAGTTTGTTGGAGAGTTAAGAAACTCTTGGTTAAGGATTTTAAAGTTCTTGTACACGAATTTTAAAATTCTCCACTAAGATTTTGGGTACTCAACTAGAAGCTTGATTGAAGGTTTGTTGATCTAAAATATAATATTTATAGAGGATTTAGAAATTCTTAGATGAGCATCTACAAAATACTAAACAAATAATCTGCAAAATACTTGAGCAAGACTTTAGCCAAATACAAGGAATATCAACTCGATTGAAAAATTGTTTTCATTATTCCATTGAGCTTGTCTATCTAAACACAACATGTGTGATTGTGACCTGTATGGCCTTTGAATGAACTTCTTTATGACTAAAAGTTCTTTAGTGATTTACTTGTTGGCATTCCCTTGTAGTAATGGGTTAAGGAAGAAATAGGCTTGGAAGCTTCCATGTGTGTTATGCCAAGACATGAAGATTGGATTGAATCAAGTTTCAATGTTTCCATTGCAATCCAAAAGATATTTTCCTCCTTGATTAGGAAAGGATAGATCCAGTTTTACACAGCTAATGGTTCCAAACTTTGTACTTGCACATATGAATACTTTGTATCATAATCTCAATGGCATGGCTCATCACCCTATTTCTTGCCATCAAGATTACCATTTGTTTTCAAAAGGAAGTATAAAGAGATCACTGAGAAAAGAGACTGAGCTTAACACCTTCAACAATGAACTACCACCACTTTAAGATCACTCATGAATCTTCATCTTCATTACTCTTAGCTCGTTCAGGCGAAAGTTGAAGGCAATCCTAGAAGCAACAATAATCCATGCCTCAACAACAATACTTTGTGACAAGTTTTGGTATGAGTCCATCTGGGTTTGTCACCCCTTCATGTCATACTCACACCCACCCACCAAATGCCATTTTTTTATTCCTCTCTTTAATTTTCAACCAACTTCCCCATTGATTATCATGGAAGAAATCCCTCAAAACACCTATTAGCCTACATCAATACATAGGTACCCACAATGGATTCAATGTATCCATTATATCCAACCTCGTGTCAACACTCAACCAGTTTACCAACTCACAATCTATACCCATGACATGCCACGGTCTTGGAGACTCCACGGTCCCCCTTCTCTTATGATAGGCATAAGTATTATGCCTTGGATCATTCCTTGCATGTGCCCCTTTCCTCAAAATCACCATACCCCATCCTTTACCAAAGATTTAACTCCCAACACTTCAACAATGGGGCTTGGTGAAACAATTACCACAACTAAGCCTTAGTGATGCACTACTAGAAGGCACTTCATAAGTTCCTTGCATCTTCTCTACCACCTACTATTCTAATTGATACTTTGAAAGGAAATAGAGTAGCTTTTAAATTGGTTCATTTAATTTCTAGACATGAAGAATTTGAAGACATAGTATTGGGTGATTGTGTTAAAGCTTTAATAACAATGGATGAAACATTGTTGAATATGTGATATGATTAGATTCATGACTTGGTACATACTTGTATGGGATTGGAATGTGAAAGGTATCATTAAAGAATCAACTTGCAGAAGTTCATATCACACTTCCCAATGCACATGAAAGGATAAAAGGACAAGAAGCATTTAAACATAAAAGTGTTGGATTTGAGGAGACAATGAGCATATGTGAAGAATGCACTCGAGGAAGAGAAGAACACATGAGATTCACTAAGATTGGGGCAAATAGTCTTGCTAAGTGTGTGTGGAAATTGGAAGCAACAAAGTTAAATCAAAGAGACTTATGGGCAACTTTCTAATCTTATTTGGATGTAGTTACAGGTCTTTGGTAGAATCACGTCTCTCTTACAATAGCACATGCTTCTTTATTGTAGAGAGTTGCTTGATTTATAGGCTATCATGCTACCTTTTAGTATGAACATGGTACCATTCATCAACTTACCTCTAATTCCTTAGATAGAACACTGCTAGTAAACCATCATTACTATTTTTCCTTAAGTTGAATATGATATATATGTCGAAGATTGATGTCGATATTTTGGAGAAGCGATGATATTATTTTGTCATAGATCATTGCCACTTATCACAACGGTTTCATCTTCTCGTACCAACCTTATGAATTGTCATAGATTGCAACAACCATTAATTATTTTAGAACAATGTAGCTTGCATCGCCATGACAAACACCTGGTAAAGCAATGCTTTGTCCAAATTTGAAGATGTCATCATCATGTTGTCACACTAAATGCCAGATTTATCCTCCACGAAGATTCAAAGTAAGATTATCAACACATCATTTGATCTTGTATAGTAGAGCATCGATATACTCTTGGGCTAGTTCCACTTAGGTAACATAGTGTCTCAACTTGGATTTTTGGAATGTAGAATTGTTGGTTGTTCTCTAATCCAACTTGGATGATTGATATTAGCATGCTTTGTTGATCATGTGGTTGATAACTAGACCATGTTCCAACACATGATGGATTTTGCAGCATACATTTGTCCATTGCTTTCACACCAACTTCTAGGTGATCATTAATTTGTTTTGCAATATATCGTCGCATGCAAAGATGTTTTCTGGAGGATCAGGGATGTGTTTTTTAGTTTACAATTGGCCACTGCTTCCATGCCAATGTTATGATGACAATCTTATATAACTGCAATTGGCTTTCCACCATCTCCTTAAATCATGTGACTTCCTTACAAACATCCACACTCTAACACTACTTCAATGTTTTACCATTCCAATCCATATAATGTCGAACCAAACATACTTTAGGACAAAGCATGTTTTTAGGGTCAGATAATGTTAAGCTTGGTTTAGCGCTAGGCTTGAAATGTCTTTGTGTGCTCCTTTGATGTGTTTGATATCATTACTTGTTAGATTAAATGTAAGGCATGCTTAATTGGAGTTGACCCATGGACCCAAATAGCATATGTTAAGTCATTCAAAATGTGTAAATAAGGCATGATTATATTGTTAAAGAAAATCATGTGAGAGCTCATACTATATGTATTATAACTAAACTGCAATAAGATATTAGACCTATTTACAATCAACACTATATTAGTGTTAAGTATATGGGTTGCATTTCTTCCGTCTTAAGTTAGCACAATGGTTTATCTTTTGTCTAGCTTACCACATAGTTTTTTGATGTATTTGGTTTGCTATTTATGTTAAATAAAGCATGGATTTAGTAATTATGCCCATGAAAATGTGTTACCCCCCACCATGGGTTAATAAAGGCCCATAACACATAAAACAACCATGGAAGGTTTAAATGACAAATGAGATGGAGCACCTCTAAGTGACAAGAGTAGGTTGTCTAGATTATTCAATCCATACATTTTGATATGACTAGGGGTGAGGAACAATTAGCAGCTACAAGTTTGTTACCAACTATTGAGACAATGGATTCTTCTTGTTTCTATTAGCACTAGAAAGTTTTCCTTGTACTACTTAAAAGATGAGTCCAGTACCCATTTGATTATTTAGGATTGAATTGGTTTGAGTAGGCTTGTCTTTCAAGCAGCCTAAGGACAACTTCTAGTGCTAACATTTTTGGCACTGTTGTCGGGGATGAAGTTGAAAATATTCCCCAGGAGAACAACACTGATTAGATCCAGCTTTGGATGGTGAACTGAAGTTGGACATATTCAGACTGCATCATTCACCCGACGACTCCACTCCATGAAGAAAGGATCTGTTGGCGACTTCACTGATTCAGGATGACAAAGGCTATGGAGGATATCTTGGCACGGAGGTTTGCACCTCTCAATTTTTCAGTTGTCCCTAGTTTTCCAAATCTAGTGCCTCCTCCATCATAATGGATGGATTATCTTTTTGTTTTCAAAGAAGAGAAGGAGGATAACCCTACCCAACATCTTGTTACATTTCATCAATGCATGGATCAACTAGGCATGATTCACAAGGATGTATTGATGAAAATGTTCACATGCTCTTTAAAGGGTGATGCACGAGAATGATATTTTTCTCTTCCTGCTTCTAGCAAATGTTCATAGAGAGATTTCCATGTTGTTTTCAACAAACACTGCAAAAGGTATTATTTTGCTGACATACTTCTTGAAGATTATTGTGAACAATTTGAGTCTTGTAATCAACAAACAATAGAATGTTTCTCTTGTGATGAGCTTTATGAAGATCTTGTTGAAAAGGAGATTAGAGAAGAGTTAGTTCTTGTACAAGAAATTTCAAACTCTTTTATGCAAGAGGAGCTTGAAACTAAAAAAAAATCTGATGTTGAAGATGATAACTTGGCTAAAACAAATGATGATGAACCATTGAAAAGTCCTCATGTACACTCAGATAGCGTTGTTGAAGATCATGAACAAGTATTTCTCCTTTCTTCTGGAAATGTTGAGCAACAAATTCAAGATTTCATCAATTTTGAAAATGATTTCCTTAATCCAGAAGAAGAAGAGATCAACAATGAAGAGAGTTCCTTTTCTTCTTATGGATCACATGGAGACTCACAACTGATACCTTATGCTTTCATTAAAACAAAAAGCATGCAAAAAACTTTCAACCATGAAGAAAAAATTGTGCATGATCAATTCAGTTACGAAGATCAGACTGAGGTATGCATTATTGATTATCAGTTAAGATTTGATTTTCATGCCCTCCACGATCCTGTAGTAGCTTATTTGGATGATTTCGTCAGTGAATTTTTTTACCACAATTCAACTGTAAATTTAGAGTTCAATTTTATGATGAGTTGTTGATTCGATTTCAAGTCTTTATTCTAAAAAATATATATGCAAAGATTTCAGCTGCTCAATCAATTGCTTGAATGGTTAGACTGGAAATTTGTATACACTTGATCAGAGTTGTTTTATGGAGTAGAGTAGGTGTACATAAATAAGCTATCCTTTTGAGCATTTCCTTCAGTTTGCATAGTGTGGTCAGGTTACAATGTGAGAGTATTTTCATATTTCAATAAATGAGCAAAGGAGCTCTCAGGTCTCTGTTTTGCAAGGATCAATGGATAAGGTACTGGAACTGCCATGTTCTTGGAGCCTCACAGAGAGGTCTCCATCCCCTGTGGAGCCAGATGTTAACACATAGGAAGTACATGAGTCAAGGTCTAGAAAACTGATCAGAGTACATTTACAAAAGGATTTCATTCATGATGGTGGTTGTCATCATTAGTGAAAGAGGGAAAATTTTGGTCATATATGTCTCTCAGTTTAAAGCCTTCATGCAATGTTTGGTTACTTGTTCTCATCATCCAAATGCAAGCTTATATTTCTTTCTTGTAACCACTGTATATTGATGTTGACTATTATTGCTATGAACTATTAGTGTTGCAAACTGGTTTATACAATTCGTGCTGCGAACTCCTCTTTGCTTGGTTATCTTGCACATTCTTGTCCTTCAAACCTTTATGCAAACCTAGGATACATGTTTTCTAGTCAAAGGGTAACTTGGAGCTTATTCTTGCAAAAATGACTCCATTTGTTGCAAACTTCCTATTCCTCGCGAACTGCACCTGTTGCATATTACATGTGCTGCAAACTCCTTGCACTAATAAAAAAACTACAGTATTGGTATCCTAAACCTTGGAAATTTTCAAGTTTGTTATATTATACCAAAAATATCAGTTTCTAGTTTCCTCTTGCAACAATAACCTTATCCACTATATGTTTGATGATGCTACAAACTGTGCGCTGCGAACCCTCTATTTTCTGCTAAGATCAAACCCTCCTCAACTGAGATTCATTTAGGTCTGAAGTTTTAACCTTTCAAAGTCATTTTCTTCTTCAGATGTGTGAAGTCTTGCAACTTGTCATAAAACCTAGTCCAACTCTGTGTGCTGTGAATTGATAGTTTTGGGACAATTTTTAGCAAATTCGTACACAACAAAGACATTTTTTCATCATAACTTTTAAATTCCGATCTAGGTTCTTCTAAAATTTGTCGTGGATATGAATCATTATATTATTGACTCTCTTAGCAAAAATAAACCTAACCCAGCTCGTCGTTTGGGAGAAAAATTGAAATCATCACCTACAGGAAAGTTCACAATGAATGTTGTCAAAGGTGCTACAAACTCTAACAATTTGATAAATCTGAGTTGTAGCAAGGCTGCCACCTGTCTGAGGGGGTTCAAATGGTTTCCTAGGAGGTAGTTGGACATGAGGGACATGTGTTCCATCACTAGATCAAGCAACATGACCTCTTTCAAAAGGCATTTATCACAATAGACAAGATCCAAAAAAATAGGAGCTAGGTGGATTTTTTGTTTCACCTTGTTGTAACAACTCCTAGAGAAAAGGGAATCCAATGCAACCACTTCGGATTCGACCTCTTTAGAGTAGGAAGGAATGATACACTATAGATAGCAATTGTTTTGTTGAGGAAGAGGTTGGGATTCATGATCCAAGAGAGGAGAGAGTTGGAGGAGCAGTTTAGTTGCTTATTTGTAAGCATGAGGGCCTATTTGTAATCAACATTTATGCCATTAAAGATTCATGAGAGTTGTTTATCAGATTGTATTCTTTGTTTTCCATTTCTCTTGTCATCCTCTTGCTTGAATATATTGCAGGTTTTGAGGATCATAACTTCCATTGATTGATGGATTCATGAACAACAGAGGATCTATTGTAGCTTGCCCATTAATCATTGTTTATTGTTTAAGCAGTCTTTAATCTGTTTGCAGAAAGGATCTCTGTACGATGGATATTCTTCCTTTTGTCAAATTTTCTATGCTTCTACCCATAATTATATAAAACCTTTATCTAGTATACAATTTAATTGCCTTTGATCTGTAGGATGTTATGAATCCATGCCCAATGGAATGCCTCTGAAAACAGTTTGTTTCCCTCTCCCTTTCTTACTCAGTCTTGCTGATCCACTCAAGTATAAACTTGTTTTAACCATTTATATTCTGATGGGTATTGGGCTGGTTCTTAAAGCAGTCTAAGAACAACTCCTGGTGCTAACAGTTTCCATTGTCCATGATGATACAAGCCAATTTGTTCTTTGATCTCATAGATTTGGGTGAACATAACTTCCCCCTCGTTGCATGTGTGATTCTTGGCCAACAAAACCAAAGGTGTATATGATGTACATTGAATGATGACATCTATATCGAAACTTCTAGAGACTTGTTGTTGTTCAACAAGGAGGGTCTAGTCCTTCTTTACAATCTTGTTTGAAAGGACCTTGCATTTTTCATCATGATGTCTATGCTTTTTGTGATAGCCACACCAAAATCTTCTTCTTTCATATTCCATAAGTAGGTGCTATGCTAAGAGGCCTCGATTTTTGTCCATTAAACTTGGGGATGACCCTTATAAGTGGTATAAGGTTGAGAAGAGGAAACCAACTTCTTTTGATTGAAAATATTGATTTTAGGTAGCTTGGACTTTATTTTGGAAGCAAATTGGAAGATGAGCTCTAGGAAAGAAATAAATAATAGTTCCAATTCATTCCTCCAATGTGGCAACGACCCATAAATAAAATTAACACAGGGAGTGTTGTTGGAGTTTCTAACCTTGAGATTAATGGGCATTTTGTCGAAGAGACCAATAAAATGTTAGATGGCCTATCTGTAATGTCCCCTTCTAATTAATCATGACGAAGGATGACTCGATAGCCTATACGACTCCCGTAGGCTATAGTCAACAAGGTAAAAGGGAGTCAAGGAGGTTTATTTGGTGTCACTAGGTTAAAAGAATGACAAATCCTAAAGTGACATTAAATAAAATAAATAATTATATTTAAATGAAATTGGAGGGAAGATAAAGCGAGGGTTTGATTTGGTAAAAAAAGGGGAAATATCTAGAAGTCTCAGGGGAAGGATAAATAGAAGGGTAACCCTTCTCTTTGGAATTATGATTTGATCTCTCATTTTGGAGTGATCTTGGAGCTATTGTATCGTTAGGGTTTAGCAAAACCCTTCCACTATTGCAGTCTAGTTTGAGTGGTGCAATACCCACCTTAGTCAGATAAGAGGGGTAGTCCATCTAGGACTACCAACGGAGCTTCACTTGGGAGTTTTGCATTTAGTTGAAGAGATACCAAGGTACAAAGGAGGTTTACACAACTTTCTGAATGAGGCCGAGCTCAAACATTTGCAGGTTTTAGGAGGGTTTTAGAGAAATCGAGGCTTAGGGAATCGTCGCAGGTTGAGTACGAGGCATCTCGGGAGGCCCCACTAGACGTCTAGCAGTTTTCCCATGAGGACCTTTTGATCGGGGTTGGAGTAGGCCATTTGGATCAGGTTCGTAGGGTTACAGGAGGGTCGCTAGTGGTGTAGACATTAATGGAGTAGAGCATCATAGGGAACATCCTAGATTGGCATCATTCCAGGTTTTCTTGTATTGTTTTTGTTAGTAGATTTGTGCAACTGCTTTGCAGCCATTAGACTTGTGTGTTCAAGAGTATCATGCAGTTGTTATAACAACCATTAGATATCATTATATTGTTGTAATTGGGGTTTTCATCCATAATAAGATGCCATGGTTATTTGCTCTATTTTTTGTGTAATGGATGCATGCAATGTGTTTGGAAATATTCCTATATGAGCAAATTGTTTGTAAGTGGTTCACAACGACATTAATACCAAGTGTTTGACATATGTACACAAGGATAATTAACAATTTTGGATAGAAAACATAATATACCCACATAACATAGTTGGGGACATTACAGTGGTATCAAAGTTGGTGATCTTGCCAGCCAGTGATTTATTGAGGCATTGATGCCAAGGAAAACTAGAGGACGAGGGAAGCATCCTACCCCAGGACCAGAATCATCAAAAGAAGTAGAAGTAGGAGTTATGGGGGACAATTCTAAAGATATAAACGTACAACTGTTGGAATCCATAGCTAATGGGCATCAACAATTAACACAATTCCCGACATAGTACTTTTTCGATAACCAAGCAAACCAAAACTAGGGAGGTACCAATGGGAACCATGCAGAGACTAGCCATAGAGGTGGTAGGACTCCCGAAGGGAGTAATACCTATGTGCCAACATAGAGGTTCTTTTAGGCAGGTAGCAGAAAAGTACCCAAACCATTATTGCCACCATTCCTTGAGGAGCAGCCTATAGGAGCACCAGAGCAACATGGAGCAGATGAAGTGAACCCTTACTTTAGGGAGTATCAGTTGCTGAAAGAAGGAGCCTAGGCAACCATGTATTACAATGACTACTGCAACCTTAGGATGAGGACCAAACCCAGGGTGGGCCAGAATCAACGAAATTTTGATCTTATGCGCAAACTAGGGAAGATGACTATCCCATATTTTGACGGGTCTGATAGGTGCACAACTTGAGCACGGGTACATAAGTTGGACACTTATTTCCAGCTTAACCCGATGATAAAGGCAGAGGCGATCAAGTTTTCCACTCTACATTTGGATGGAGAGGCTCATGAGTGGTGGTACCATGGGCTATTAACATTGGGTCATTCCAACATCACATCATATGAGGATTTCACCTAGAGGTTGATGGACATGTTCGATGGGAAGGACCATGAGATCCACTTCAGGGAATTGGCACAACTGAGGCAAACATGTACACCAGAGACCTATGTTATAGAGTTCCAGTGGATGGTAGTCATGGTGACTGATGTTTTTGAGCAAAGGTTGGTGATGTTATTCATGGAGGGTTTGGTCAAGCCCTTATGAGGTTGGGTGAAGGATTTCAGGCCAAACACACTATAGGAAGCTATAATATAGACCCAAGATATGGTGGACACAGTCCCTAAGAAGACATTGACGAAGACATTTATCCCACAGAAGGGTCAAGTGTCAAAACCTCCCCAAAAGACATGGATAGGGAAGGATAGGTTGGATGAGGAAACTTGGAGAGAACTAAGGAGGACAAAGCTTTGCTACAGTTGCAAGGAGTTGTGGGAGCCGGGGTCGTGGGAACTGGGACATCTACAACCATATCCTTTAGGATGGATACATGACAATGCTAAACTACAAGAAACCAAACATTATAAGATCAGATTTGCAATTGCCTCAAAGTTCATTGATGAGGTAGAATTAGATGTCACACCACTTGATATTTGTGGAATTGTTTTGGGAAGCCCTTATTTGCATGATAGAAATGCTATCTTCTACAGGGAGGAAAACAAATATTGTTTTACAAAGGATGGAGTTGAATATATTGTACAAGCTCATCATATGAAGATTGACATGTCTCTTGTGAATACAAGACAAATGAAAAGGATAGTAAATGCAAGCAAGAATCTATCACTCATGTCTGTAAAAGTTGAGGAAGATCGTGATCCTAAACATAGAAATGGAATAGTTAAGTTTGTTACTAACTATGATAAAGTGTTTCAGGATTCACCGGAATTATAACATGAGATTTGTTGCATGAAAGCACCAAGGATACAATCTTACAACCCATGGTTGAGAGTGAAAAATGACGTTCTTGTAAAAAATAACAAGCATACTGTTGATTCATTTTCATTATCAACTATGTATTCATTTTTACTGCTAGTCTGTTGTGTATGGTCAGTAGTTGTGGTAGTGAATACAAATATTTGTGAAAGTAAGAGAATGATTATTTATGTCAACAATGCTATGGTAGTTTTCATCTCTATTGGACATCTTGTTTTGATGAGACAAGTGTTCATATTAGAGCACGATGGATGGATATCGGGAAGAGGAGACAATATCCTCACTTATTTGCTGAATAAAAACTTTTGGTGGTCGAAAAACTTCTTAGTGAGGAGGATTGATCCAGGTGGATCTCGTGACCGATAAAAAATGATGTTTTTAAATGTTGAGGAAAAGGTCTCCATGCTAAGAGCTTGACAAGAGCTTTCCAACGCAACTTGAATGAGCTCAAACAAATGTTGTATGAGAAAGTTATGACGTTCTAAAGTTTTTGCAAAATAGGCAAAAAAGGATGACAAGGTTGACACGTGGCATCACCAGGGACTGACACGTGGCCGTACGACAACTGACAGGGTTGACATGTGGCATCACCAGGGACTGACACGTGGCTGTACGACAACTGWCAGGGTGGACACGTGGAAGAACGAATAAGACATGTGGTAGTATGGACAAGACCAATGGATGTACAAACATGATAGGTGGCAGTATGGATGCTGATGTGGCATGCTGAAAGTGACTACATAGATGCTGACGTGGCATGATGACTGGGTTGTATGGATGCTGACATGGAATGTTGACTGGATTGCACAAATGATGATGTGACGGGTTGATGTGGTAGAGATGACGTGGTTGAAGACATGGTAGACTGACTGTGCAGGTTATGTGGCCGCCATGTGGACCAATCAGAGGCCACCACGTGACAACCTCAATTTGTCCAAAAGGGGCTTCTTGACCGAGAAGGATCAGGCGGGTGGATCAAACCCTCGACCTCGTTGGAACCAATTCCAACACCTTGCCATTAGACCAATGATCATTCATCGTAATTGAAACATAACAAACTATATTTAAAGTTGATTTGTTTTATATGTTCCAAAAGTGCATGGTCTGCGGGCTTGACCCTACGACCTTCGCCTGACAAACTCAACAACTTAACCAATACGCCAATGATGATACTTGTTATGGCATGTGGGTGTTATTGTATTTGAATTGTAAATCTTACCATGCCTCGAAAAATCCCAACGGGCGAAGGTTTGACCCCACGACTTGTTCTATATAACCAGAGCGCTTTACCAATGTGCCAAGGGATGGTGAGTTGAAAGTATTCGACACCATTTTGTTTTATGGTGTAGTTTATGTTGTGTAATTGAAGAATAAAGCATTTTTAAGGCTTTTTGAGTGTAGGAAGAGAGGGGGAATTTGTTCCCAACCATTTTGCAGTGTTCCTAAAGAGGCCTAAGACAATTTTGTTGCAGATTGGAGATCACATGGGTGTAATAAGCATTTGATGTGAATGTTTGCATCCTTTAATGGATCGGTTACTCATTGGAAGCGAACCCAGGGATGTAGCCCAAAATGGGTGAACTCCGTTATCAACTTGTGTCTATTTGTCTTTGTTATTGCTCTTCATTTCTTCAATTTCACTCTTTCAAGCATTCACTGAATCTTAATATTTAAGCTAAGATAATTCACACTTAACAACGTTTTGCAAATTAGTCAGTAATTTCAGATCAAACATCCCATCAAATTCAGTCACCGATAAATTTAGTTTCCAATTTGAAGGTTTGTTGAACAATAGGAGCCTCCTAGTGAATAATGAGTTGAGGTTGAGGCAATGGTTGGGCATGTTGCTAATGGATGATGTGTTGTTGGAAAATACTCATCACAACATGCATCTTTTTAGCTTGGATCACTTGATGTTATTGTTGTGTAATGAGGATTTTTGGCATTAGGTGTTGTTGCTTCTGAATTTGTTTGATCACGACTTAGGTGAGGTTGCAGTCTTAAGAATCTTCTGATTTGCATGAGTTTTTATGGAAAGCCATGGGACTTGGGGGAGGATGTAACAATTGGAATGACGAAGCCCTAGGGAGGCCCTAATCTCAAGGCTATGAGACCAATTCATATGAGCACAATACCACCAATGATGCAAGAAGATACTCACACACAAGAAAACACAAGAGAGCAAATGTGTGGATAGGAAATGATATTGCCAAAATCGTATAGATATTGTACACACATTTGGATTACCATGTATAGAGTATAAAATTATGGGGAGAGTGATCAAGTTGATCAAGTCCTCAATACAATACAATAAGGCGGTCTAGTGATACATTTAGATCAAGTTACCAAAATAAATAATTATAAAGTACATAGTATATTAAAATACAAAAAAAATATAATACATTTCACTAATGTTTACTAGACTGTCTCATTAAGATTTAATTGTATCCGTGTTATCTAAAAAATTCTCATCACTCTATAATTGATAGTTGTAGCTCGATTCTTATTGCACCATTGTGTTAATTTGAGATCTACCTAGGTATTTGATTCTTATCACACCTTTATGTTTATCTAGGTTCTACATTGGTTTTGGACTCTTAACACACCCTCATGTTTATCTAAATTCTTATTAATTTTTAGACTCTTAATGCACCATCACATTTATCTAACTTGTAATTAAGTTTTTGATTGTTATTGCACAATTGTGTTTATTTAGGTTCTACCTTAGAGTTCCCAAAATGACACATTTTAAGAATTCAATACCTCTTCCATCAAAACAAATTATTTTCTTTGAAAATAAAATAAACCAAAACAAATTATTTTCTTTGAAAATAAAATAAACCAAAACAATTTTTTTCTTAAAAAATAAAATAAACCAAAACAATTTTTTTTCTTAAAAAATAAAATAAACATTGATTCATTATTAACATATTTAATAGAAGGGAGTTTATTGGATTAGCTAAAGCGTAATGTTGTTATTACCCTCACAAAAAAAATAAATCTGACATATTTATCTCTTATCTCTATGTTGAATAAGTGGTCGATTATTAATATTTAAAATATAAAAAATCTTATTTATATTCCATTATTAATATATTTTGATTAATATTCTATTAATACAGCCTGAGTGGACCTAATGGTTAAGAACATGTGTTTCCTCTTAAGAGGTCACAGGTTCAAATCTAGAGGGGGTTAGGGTATATATACCTTCGTAGACTTTACCAATCAAATCGTAACCTTAAAAATAGATTATTATTATTATTATTATTATCATAAATATCAAGACCAATCCTACGATTATACACATTGCAGGGCTTCAATTTATAAAAAATCTTATTTATATTCTATTATTAACATATTTTGATTAATATATTTATCATAAATACCAAGACCAATCCTACGATTATACACATTGCAAGGCTTCAATTTATTTATCAAAAATACTAAGATCATTCCTGGCGATATACACATTTCAAGGCTTCAATCAATATATATACATTAGTATATAAACTAGGTTTTTTTCCACCTATACGCCATTGAATAATGAGCTTCGAGGTACTTATGTGTATCATCAACACATACACCATTGAATAAAGAACTTCTAAGTACGAGCTTCGAAATACTTATTGGTATCTAAATCCTACGAAGTGTTGCAATTAAGTTTATAAATTACACATAAAACCATTGATTAAGTTAGGAGGAGGAGCAGAAAATTTGGCACTTTTTGGTCCCCTCAAGTGGGTAAGGCCACGCTGGCCCAAAACCCAAAACCAAAGCCTTTGAAAAGCCAAAGGTGTTTTTGAAATTACTGTGGCATCCCTAAGTTTAAGGAGTGGCATCCCTGTTGAGAATAAGTTTAAGGAATTTAGAAGCTATGGATGAGGGGGAATAGAGGTGGGCCAGAATTAAAAAGTAGTAGGTATCAGGCCTGAGATCTCTATTTTTCACATCCAGAACGGAGGTGAGGTAAAGTGGAGAAGTGGAGAAATAGGAAAGGGGCACACGGAAAATTATTGGGGGCACCATTGACACAGTATTTTGATTTCATATTGTTCGGTTTTTGCTGGGAAATTTGTTTGCCTGCCCATCTGGAGATTCTTATACTCCGAAATCTCTTCCCCAGCTGGGCATTTTTAGACTGGATGCTTGCAATTCATAAAATAATATTATCATCTAGAGGTGGATATCAATTCTGGTTTTGAATTAGAAAAGACAGGAAATCTATACTGTGTGTCTGTGAATCTGTATTGGGTGTGAGTGTGCGCGAGAGATAAATCTATAGTGCGGTGGGTGTGAGGAATCGAAGGAAATGGGGCAAGAAGGGGGTTTGGGTATGCCTCAGAGGAGAGTGGCATTGGTGCTTGTAGATGGGTTGGGAGATGTCGGAATACCATCTTTGGGATTTCATACTCCTCTGCAAGCTGCACACACCCCTACTCTGGATGCTCTGGCTTGTGCTGGAGTCAGTGGACTCATGGATCCAGTGGAGCCGGGCTTGGCATGTGGAAGCGACACTGCCCATCTTTCTTTATTGGGTTACGATCCGAGGATTTACTACAGAGGCAGGGGTGCATTTGAATCAATGGGAGCAGGTCTTGCCATGTCCCCGGGCGACATCGCCTTCAAGGTTGGTGTCCTATCTTTGTGTGTGCAAAGTTTGTAGATTGACAGCATATCTATATTGGAAAAATGATAAATCCTTCATGTTGCAATTTTGTTTGATGTAGACTAATAGTTTAGTACAGTTTCTTCTTCGTTTTCTTTTAATCCTCTATGTTTGTTGATGCATTTAGAGTCGTGCTGATATCTCCTAGTTTAACTTCTTATACCCATGTTTTCGGAAGCGATACTTCATCCCACTCCCTTCATTCAGACTAGGTGTGATTGCTATTATTTATTCTTCCTCTACAAGTCTGAAACAAATCGATTCTAAGAAGATTATTGCCCACCCCAGTAGCCCATACGAATCCTTGACTAATGGTATGTCCAATTGGATAGCGGCCGTTAGGTTTCCTATAAGTACAGACAGACAAGGCGGGCGACCCATCAACCTACTGACAATTGGGGGGGTGAACATATTATGTGGCAACATAGAAACATGACAGTAGTGCTGTGAAAATTGGGATCGAGGTAGAGTCTGGGCAAGATCAGGCAATCTGTTGTTACACAATGTGCATGCGATACCTTGGAGATGTGGTAATACGTTGATTGGGTGATGACACCCAAATGCTTTCCATTTCTCTTTCATGGTTGAAGTCATGCGCAAGCCGCAAAGCCTTGAATAAATATGGCAATGATTGTAGGCAATCCTTTGGAAAATATTTCCATACCTTTCCTAGATTTGTTGCCTTGCTTGGTCAGAGATATTACTTTCCGGCTGTTACTGCCTCCCCTAGAATTTAAGCAACTTTTACTGCTTCTACTAGACTCTAAGCATGTCTGCCCTTTGAAGTGGTTGCCAAAATTAGAGTGCACACAGGGTTGCAAACTTCCAATGAAAAGTCATCATACATTATTATTATATGCACTTGTCCTTTTCTCCTGCAGTAGGATTACTCCAATTCCGTACTTGCATCTCATGCTGCTAAACATTGATTGGTCATATTGAGAAGTGGTAAGATACGTGAAATGAATTAAGATCAGCAGTCATTTTAGTACTCTGAATTGGTCTGTGCTCGAGCTTTCTATCAACAAGAGCTTTCATCATGGATAAAAATTCTCGGGACACTAAATTCTTGCATTTTTCACGGACTTCAATTTCTTAGTTCTATAGGCATTAAAGTACAAATGAAAATACTCTCCAAAATGATTCGATTAGCAAATCCTGAAAATTTTAGGGAAAGTGCAAATGCTCTTCAAAATGATTCCATTAGCAGAAGTTCAAAATTTAATGAATAGATTACTTGCAAGAAAGAACTGCTCAAAGAAGGAGAATTAAACCTTGATCAATATGATAACTATAGCCTTTAGATACAATCTGGCCAAGGCCAGCCAATGGACTATTCGAGTAAAGGGCCAAATTACCAGCAAGCAGCCATTACAATTCACTTAATGATTGAAAAGCAATCTGCTAAAGTACAGCTGAATCTCCAAAAGGGACCAAAATCCAGATAATTTTTGTTTTCATCTGCCAAGTGCAATTATTGAGGTCACCTTTCTTGCTTTCCACATATGAAGTCCTTGAAGGTGTTCCTTTGATATTAGTTTTATGTATGGAAAGTGGGAGGGTTGTGCAAGTCTGCAAATGGAGAGATTTTAAAGAGCCATTCTCATCCCATAAAATGGAGTGAAGTGCAATGCCCCTTTGGTGTGGGATGTGCCTATATGGATCATAAATATACAATAACGCTCTGTTGTTGAGGCTTAACCTTATATATACAAGTCATGAAAACAAAAGGTCCACTAAATAGTGACAAGTGACTGAATTTCATAATGAATATCATGAGCTTTAGACATGAATATGGTAAGTGAAGTGTTAAAATTAATGCAGCTGCAAGAGCCATTCTTCGGGAGGATGGCAAAGACCCTAGTTGAGATCTAGGGCGCCCAGTGCACTCTTGGGGTTCTTGGTCTGGGACCAAGCAGTTAGAGCCATGGCAAAAGACCCTAGTTGGGCCCCCAATGTATTTTTGGGGTTCTTGGTCAGGGACCAAGCAAAATTGATGGTATAAGTCCCTAAATGTGTTCTAGGGCCCCTGGATGTGTTCCAGGGAATCCTTGCTCAGCGCTTGGATTGATCCTTGGTTGTGTACCTTGGTGGTTAAGACCCTAATTGTGATCTGGGGCCCCCAGATGTGCTCTGGGGTATCCTGGTCTGGGGCCAGGCAGTTTCTTGGTTAAGTACCAAGCCGAGATGATGTGTGATCTTCTTCTCTCCCGGGATGGTCCATGTGACCTAGGAGCAGTTAAGAAGAAGGGCATGATCACATCATTGACCCTCCTCGTATGCTGGGATGATAAAAGCTTATAAGTTATGAGATTCATGTGGACAAATCTTCCATTAAAGAAGGACTTAACCCTTGACTTTGTCTTATTGTTTATTAATAAAACCCCCTTGCTTGAGTTATGTCCCCCTTAATTGTTGATGGGGTGTTGGTTCGATTCTTTACTTCTACCTAAAGCTAGTCTAGCCGCCTTACCCCTCTCATCGACCTGTTTTAATTCCTTGTTGACTTTTTTGATTTGTCATTTAATATTTTAAATGTTAAAATATTATTCGTTTATTTGCTAGGTATTAAACCTAACCTTGAAGTCATGGCAAGTAATCTAAACTTGTTAGCCCTAACCTACCTACCTAAAACTATAAATAGAGTGACCTATTCCTCACTTGACACACTCTCATTCTCTTAGCCAAGTTTTAGACTGAGGTATTTCTGCGGCTCTTCTTGATCATGTTACTAAGTGTTTGTGGCTTTTTTGGACAGGTCTATCAACTCCTCTTTTGTGTTTTTTGGTCTGCTCCAGCCACCGTGGGTTTTATCTCTATCAACATTGCTCTGTTTAGCCTGCCGCTAATCTAAAAATATCTTTCCAGCCAGCTGTAAAAGGTGTTCTTATTGTTGTTCTGGTACCTTCTTATTGTGCCGCCATTGCTGCCTTATTGGTGCCGCCTTAACCTTCTGCCGGTGCCACCTTAACCTTCTGCTGATGTCGCCCTTGTATGCTGCCTCTCCTTGTCTGCAAGTAGCCCTAGTACCTTGAACAAGGTTTGTTAGGGCTACCCTGGAACTGCTGGTATTTCTGCCTTTGATGTAGCAGACTCTTGTGTCTTGGGCTGAAATTTTTAAGGCTGTTTGTGGCTTCTTTTCCAACCACTAGGCTAGACAGTGGTGTTTTGGTTTCAACCCTAGTACTTGATAGTGGCATGGCTGTTTGATTCTCAGCCAACTGAGTTGTTTTCTGGTCGACTACCCTAAAAGTTCTTGGCATTTGTCATGATGATCATGATGAGATYTACCCTGAGGGTTTGATCCATGATCCTTTAAGTTTTTCTGAGCATACATTCAGGGAGGTAACAACTGCATATCATGTATTTCGTTCTTTGTTTGGCTAAGTTAATACTCAGATCTATGTTATACATCAGAAATTTATAAATGTGTTGTTGATCCAGAATTACAGTAGCAAATGTTAGAAATTAAATTTAAAATTATTTCTGTTTCTAGGTAGTCTACATTTTGCTCTTAAATTCTAACATGGAATCAGAGCTCAGGGCGTGAAAGGAGCTCATTTGTATCAGACTTTTGAGCCTATGTAGATCCTCTATTAAGGGTGTGTTTTTCAGATCAGCAGAAAGATTCTTTTGCATCAGATCTCTTCTATAATCAGTTTTCAGTATGGCTTCTTCTTCAGTCAAAGCAAAAGATAGGCTTGAAGGGGCTTCAAACTTCAATGCCTCGAAGGCTAGGGTCTTTAATATCCTGGAAAAAAGTGACTTGGATGAGCTGGTTACCAGGGTGATAGAAGAATCTATTTCAAATGCAGGAAGAGCAGCCTATAAGAAGAGACAGACCAAAGCCAAGAGGGTAAGTTTTGACTCAGTCAAAGATAGTATGATGCCTCTTATTGCTCATCTAAGGACAACAAAGGAATGCTTTGATGCCCTAGCCAATTTGTATGAAAAGAAGGTCCCAACTTAGAAAAGGACCTTGAAGAAACAACTATGTACATTGAAGATGGGAAAGGATGAAACCATCTTTGCCTTCTTTTCCAAAATTGCCCAAACAAGAGATCAACTTGCAACAATTGGAGTTGCAGTAGATGATGATGACCTTGTACAAATAATAGTAGATGGTTTTCCAGAATCATGAGAGACATTTCTCTCATCTGTAAATGGAAGAGAAGTTCAACCCAACTTCGAGAGATTATGGCATGATTTCTTGGAAGAAGAGGGTAGACTTAAAAGCAGAAATGAACCCTCCATTGTGAAAGACCATGCTCTTTCAACCAAAGCCAAGAAATGGAAGAGGTTTCCTCAGCACAAAGGCAAAGGTAAGAAACCTCAAGGTAAACACTCTCATCCTCACTCTCGTTTATCTAAAGTAAGATGCTTTAATTGTAACAAGCTAGGTAATTATGCAAAAKATTGCAGGAACCCTCCTTCACAGCAGAAACRAAAAGGCAGGTTCCATGCTTTAGTTGCAACTGAGGAAGAAGAGCCTCAAAGAAAGAGAACCAGAGTTGTTTCTAAAGAACAAGAACAACGCAGAGAAAGTTATCTTGTTTCAGCTCTCTGCGGTGTTGTCACCGAATTAGAAGAAATTTGGTTAGTGAACAGTGGGGCCTCCAAGCACATGACAGGCTTCAAACAAAACCTTGTGAACTATTGAGATAAGAAGTTCAATGTGAAGGTAGAATTGGGTGATGATGGCACTTATGCCATAAAAGGAGTTGGATCAACATCTTTTCAGCTTCAGTCAGGTAATGTATTTCATATTGAAGAAATTCTTTTTGTTCCTGGTTTAAAGAAAAATCTTATTTTAGTTTAAGTTCTAGAAAGTAAAGGGTACACAATAGCTTTCTCTAAAGGAAAGKCTCTTATGTGGCCCTCAAATGAAAGTATAAGCTCAACCATGATAATCGGAGCTCAAGAAGGTGGACTTTACAAAGTCAYTGGTCAAGAAGGTGGACTTTATGAGATGATCAACCCTTGCGAACTATGGCACAAAAGGCTTGGTCACCTCAACTATAATGCTCTCCCAGGTTTGCAAAAGAAGGTAACAAGTATGCTAGTTTTTTMTTTTGAGGATGATAGTATCTGTAGAGGCTGTGCTCTTGGTAAAAATACAAAGAAAACTTACCCTCACAATAATAGAAAAACTTATGGTATCTTAGATCTTATTCATTTTGATCTCTGTTGACCTATGACTGCTCCGTCCATGAATGGTTGCCTTTATTATATCATTTTTATTGATGATTGCTTTCATAAACCTGGTTTATTTTTGAAAACTAAAGATGAATCCTTCAACAAATTTAAGGATTTTAAGAATCTTGTTGAGAATCAGATAGGAAGACATCTGTGTTTTCAGAATAGACAATGCAAAAGAGTTTGACTCCCATAAGTATGATGATCTCTATCGGACTTCTGGGATTAAGAGGGAGCTGAGCATGCCTTATAATCCCTAGAAGAATGGGGTTGCAAAAAGAAAGAATAGGACAATTTGTGAAGCAGCTAGAGCTATGATGTATGATCAGAATCTTCCGTTGTCTCTTTGGGTCGAAGCTGCAAGTACTGCAGTCTATATTCAGAATAGGTGTCCTCATAAAGCCCTGGAAGAGAAAACTCCAGAAAAAGTCTTCACGCGTAAGAAGCCTTCAGTTGATCATTTGAGAATATTTTGGTAGTCCTGTCTACATTCATGTACCAAAAAAAATAAGGACTAAGTTAGAACCCTCTTGAAAGAAAGGCACTTTTGTGAGGTACAGTGAGACCTCAAAAGCATATCGAATCTATGTGCTTCAATCTTCACTCTAGTGGCTWCAATGTCATGCGTTATGGCTCTGATTTTTGAAGCTAGAGCCATAGGGTCATCATTCTTTAACTCTAGGTTGAAGACCTTCAACATTAGTTGTATGAGTTCAAGCTYAGAATGTGTGTCATACAATTCATTTAATCTTTTGAAGGCGCCATTGGAATCACTAATGGAAGCAATATGACAACTCACCTCTTCACTTACCGTCGCTGAGATTATKGTCTGGTCTTGATGAGCAATGTGTCTTTGTCTTCCCATATTTCACATTTTTGTYTGTGGTTGGGATGACTAGTTTTCTGTCGGGTCTGCTACTCTGAATCTTTAATTCCGAGTCTTCTTCTTCTAATTCCACTTCTTCTTCAATTTTGCTGCTCTAAGGGATTAATTTTGCTTCGCAAATCCCTTTCCACAGGTTGTTGAAGATCAATGTGCTCTTGATCTTCCTGTACCATTCTCTATAATTCTCCTTGCCAGTTAGCACCACGCCAAAAATGGATATGAGAGAATGCATTGTTCTATTTGCTGTCTTCACACACGCCAGCCGACAAAAATATAATGGAGCTGCTTCAATAAAATTAGAACTATCTTGTTGCACTAGGAATATAAGCCCATTACAATGGACAATGGAACTAAGAGGGGCGTAGGCAACCTCCAAGTCGTAGCAAAAGATGATGGACGTTCACACGAAAAAATGATGATGAACACAATAAAAGAGGAAGACCAATCATCGTCCTCAATATGAATTGCTAATAATATGGTGTTACCTCCACCAGTTGTGCGAGAAATACCTCAAAGGTTGAATAGTACGAATTGTAGGAAATATAGCAAGAGTGTACAAGCTCACCACATCAACAACTTGTTTATTTGCGCAATGTCCATTCATAGTTGGGCATGTACCGATGTAGTTCGACGGGAATGAGGTCGAGGGCGCTTTCATACCAGGAGTCAAGTGCACTGATACCACACACTTTCCAGAGGTGTATACCAGCTCGAGTAGCAATTTTGGTTCAGATTCCCCACGCACTGATAAAAAACGTATGCGACATATTTGGCATTTGGTATCTCCTTAAGAGAGTTCACATCTCCAAGTGATATTAGGGTTAGGGTTTTCGTCTAGAGTTGCGCGAGAAAACCCAACGATTTGAGAAGACTGGCAGGTTGGAATAACTAGAGCGCAGACTAGCAGGTTGGAGAAGAATTGTTCAAGGTACCAGCATGTAGGTGAGCAGACAAGGAGGCGTTTTTGTACGCTCAGGGAGAGAGAACGACCAGAGAATGATTCATGGAGTTAACGTGGCTTTGATACCACTGTCAAGCCAGGAATGGCAGAAAAAATAACTCCATGTTGATGATCTTGCATTAGTATGATAGGTGAATATATACATGAGTAAATGACTCTTGGTTTTCCCAAACGGGTGACCGTTCCTATCACCTATGACTCTTCATATTTACATACAGTTACATGAAACGTAACCACAAAGGATTACATGTCCAATGGAAAGATCTTGGCGATTTCATAAATAGAAGAAATCTTTGTTCTCTTTTAGCTTTTATATGTTTAGGTTCTTTGTCTTGGTGCATTTCTTCATTATTTGACTCCGCTTGATCCCCTTCTTGCTGGCCTTAAGAATCATAGACTTCATTGGGCTCTTGTGCTTGCCTATTCCCTTTTCTCCATCTTTATTAAGTGAATGTGGGTTTATCTGGTTGTTTTTGAAGATCTTCATGTTTCTTCATATGCTTAAGCCTTATCCAGACTAGCTAACATGTTAAGTATTTTAAATTATGTGATTGACATTGGGACAATCTCCTTTTTCTTCTTCTTTTATAAGTAAAAATGGGCTAATCAGGTTGCTTTTGAAGGTCTTCAAGTTTCTTCATATGTTAATTTGTATTGGCCAACATCTAAAGTATTTTAGATTCTGCACTCAAGAGGCAACTCCCCCTTCCTTTGGTAGCAGTTTAATATCTCTGCAACTTATAAACTTGAAAGTTGAAAGATCTACAATATTTCTTAAGAAATCAGTGTTAACAAGCATGCAAATATCTATTGATGCACAAGCTATGCTGCTACAACTAAAAAGGTGAAGTGTCATAAAGACAACATCTTTTATTGGCCATGGCAACCCCCATGTTTTGTGCATGGTGGGCAGCGAGACTTTAATTCCATCACAAGTACTAGCACCTAATGACACGATCACTAGAGTCTGCCTCTCAAACTATTCATGGTAAGGGTGTTAGGAAGCTGTCTTTCAACTCTTCATGTGTCTTTCAATCCTTTAGTACATTTGAAACTTCTTACAATTACTGCCAAAAGATTCACCACTAGTACTTTTGTAGCAATTACTATCACAATATTATGGGCATGGGTTCCATATATAAAATATAAAAAGTGTTATTATTGCCTCCAAATCATGGGACATGAGCAAGATGCCTTGTGGAGGGTTTCAAGTACATGTCTTGTCAAAGGTCATGAGGTTCTTGAAAATAACGTTACCTATTGGACATTAGCCAATTTGTGTTGAAAGTTGTGGTGTAATCTTCACTTTCGGCCATGTTATCACACAATCTTGCACCTTAGTGCAAAGCCGTTGTTGAATTTAAAGCAGCTGCAAGAGCCATTCTCCCTGGAGGATGGCTTAAGACCCTAGTTGTGAACTAGGCCCCCCAGTACACTCCCGGGGTTCTTGGTCTGGGACCAAGCAGTCAGAGCCATGGCAAAAGACCCTTGTAAGGGCCCCCAATAGATGACTGGGGTTCTTGGTCTGGGACCAAGCAGTAAAAACCCTTGAGAGCCCCCCCAGTAGATGACTGGGGTTCTTGGTCTGGGACCAAGCAGTTTAAGTCCCTAGATATGTCTAGGGCCCCTGGATGTGTTCCAGGGTACCCATGTCTAAGACATGGGTTGATCCTTGGTCTTGTACCTTGGTGGATAAGACCCCAGATATGTTCCGGGGCAACCTGGTCCCTGATCAGGTAGTTGTTGGTGTGTGATCCTCTTCCTCTCTTCAAGGATGGTCCACTGGACCTAGGAGAGATTTTGAAGGCGGGCATGACCACATGAGGGATGTATCCCATATGCAGTGATGATAAAGTTGATTGGTCACCTTGAGAAGTATATGGACATGTGTAAATCTCTCCTAAACCCCCCCACCCTTGGTTTTTGAGCGTGAGTTTGTTTGGGGGTTTGTATTTTTGTTTTAAGGGTTAATATAAGAAATATTTAATTGATGTTAATTATAATATATTTAATTAATATTTATATTAATTAAATATATTATTTTAATTATATTCTAATTATATTTTTGTATTACCCTAACCCTTGCCTAAAAGTATAAATAAGAACCCCTCCCCCTTCACTTTCTCTCACTCGTTCCTTTCTCTTCAAAGAAGTGGCGGATTGCTCTATGTGGACTGCGGCTCTCTTTGTGACTATAGTGTGGCCTCCTTGTGACAGTAGCTCGGCCTCCTTTGTGATAGAACAATTCAGCTTCTCCTTTGTGTAGCTGCCAGGTCCCTGCTATGACTTGTCTGCTGCTGTGTGGGTGTTGAGAGTGGATAAATCTCTGCTGGAAGTGCTCTTGCTGCCCCCCTTTCTTGTCTGCTGCAAACTGGCCCTCTCCTATAGCCAGCGGAACCCTCCTTGAAGGCTGCCGTCCCTAGATCTGAGATTTTTGAAGACCGCAGCACCCTAGCAAGGTGGCTGGACCTTCATTACAGTCAGCCGCCCCTCCTTCTACTGGCAGTTTATTATATGTATGAGGGTTTGTTGCTGTGTGGGGTTTTTGGGTATGCTTGTGTGAGGTTTTTCATGGTGGTTTGACAGTCCTATACTTCTCTTGATAGAGATCTGACCCTTGAGGCAGATCCATGGTACATAGACTTATCTGAGCATACTACAGTGGATTATTATCTCTCATATGTGTTATGCTTCTCTTCATACTACAGAGGTAAGAAAATAAAAAAGGTAAGTTACTGTTCACAGTCTTTGCATTGCTTATATCTTCTAGTCTAGATCTACCTACTGTAGAAGTTCTGATATATATTTTCTAGTTCAGATCTGATTGAAGTTGCTGTTCACAGTCCTTGCATTGATCTACCTACTGTAGAAGTTCTGATATATATTTTCTAGTTCAGATCTGATTGTTTTTGATCATTAGAAGCAAATCTGTTGCTTAGATCTACCTCAGAAATCCTACTACAGCTCAGATCTAGTTGCTTTATCAGTCAAGAATAAATCTCTAGTTTAGATCTGACTCAGAAATACTTCTCCAGTTCAGATCTGATTGATGTGATCATAAAAGAGTAAATCTTTTGTTTAACTCAGAAATAATTTTATGATTTAGATCTACTTTCAGTTCTACTGTTTTACTACATTTCTGATCTGAATTTGCTTTAGCCTTTTATGCCCTTGCTGGTCTGTCTAAAAGAAAATTTGAAAGAAAGTTTTTTTTTGTTTTCTCTACTATTTTTAACAGCCCTCACTAGGTACGAAGATGAGTGTAACACGGAAATGTTGCCA
>JASDQU011027271.1:16310-31760 GCA_032191745.1 Picea mariana | reverse complement strand
GATTACTTGTTCCAGTAAACCATACTTATCTCTACATGAGTCATTATATCATCCGCAACATCCATGAGTTGGAGTTCTACATCAGATGAATGCAAAGAATGTTCTCCATAGAAATTGAATAAAGAGTGTATGAAGAGAAATCTCAAGACTTTGAGGCATACCAGAAAGAGAACCTTGTATGCAGATAGAAGAAGATAACTTGGTGGAGAACCTCCAGTGCAGAACAGAAGCGTGGTGAATATTTCCAATAACATCAAGATGATTACTCAGTAGATCAGATCTCATGATGACAGAAGAAGTTCCACATGGATATGTTCCAGTTTTCCAACAATGATATACTATATTGTTCAGAGCTACATGAAGCCTTCACAAAAAAATCAGTGTTCCAGACTAAATTACATTTAAAATTAAGCATTACATTATCTGTGATGAAGTCCATAAAGGAGAAAGTGGTTCTCCAATACATATCTCCATAGATGAGCAAATAAGCAGATATTTTGGTAAAGCTTCTATCCAATATGAAAGAGTTTACGTACTCAAGCTGGAGCTCATGCAGACGACTCCCTTATTGAAAAATAAGAGATGAATCCTAGGTTGGGAGGGAGCACTGAAAATATTATTGAGAACATTCATTTTCAATATTGAAAAATAGTCCATCTTGGATAGATGATTTCCTGTTCAGAAAGTGGATTGAGATTTCTGACGGACAGCGATTTCCCATTTTGGTTAACATGGGAAATGGTCCAGATTGTTTGTGTATCATAGACAGCGACTTCCCATTGTGGTTAACATGGGGAGTGGTCTAGGGCAGTCTCTCTTCTTGAGGGTTACTCAAGAAGACTAGCCTGCCTCGCCGGACATTGATTTCTCATTATGGTTAACATGAGAAATGGTCTATTTTGGAGGTTGATACAGGACAATCTTTTCCTCTTGTGGTTAATAGAGGAAATGGTCTGGACAGTCATTCCTTAGGGTTTATACATTCTCTCCAGGGTGCATTTTGATTAGTGTAGGAGGAATGGACCAGGGTGGGGGATGGTCCAGGCTCAACAATCAGGGACATGCATTCCTTAGGGTTTATACATTCTCTCCAGGGTTCACTTTGATTAGTGTAGGAAGAATGGCCCAGAGTGGGGAATGGTCCAAGTTCATAAGATAGGACAATTATTCTTCCTTTCTTGAGAAGAATAGTCCAGATATCTCATTGTTCTACTCTGAGGGTAGATATTCTTTCAGATCTCACAGATGTGAGTGAAAGATTGGCCCAGATGAGTAAGTTTATATCATAACATTGTTTCTGTGCAGGTTGGTATCAGATGGTTGTTATGAAGACTGTATCATAGTAGATGTATACTACTATGGTGGATGTGTTCCACTGTTCGTGACTATACGTTGCTGATCAAGTACGTGTGTGTTACTTGGTGTGGTAGTGTAACACTGGATTGTAGTTATGTACTACTATGGATAAACACAGTTGTGTTCTATTTTGTTCTGATTGCCTTGAAGACTATCAACAGTTTATTGGAAATAATTATCAACCAGGTGAATGATGAACAGAGATTTTCCAGATAGAAAATGGTTCAGAACATTTACTCTTCTAGATTAGAAGAATGTCTCTTATATCACTCTATGTAGTGAGCATCATGTCTGTTACTCAGATAGAGTATGGTTTCGAGAGATGATGCAGTTGTTGATGATGATGGTGCTCATGATCTAGTCTATATAACTATGTTGATGCTACCGGGTGAATTGTATGTTTTGTGCTCAATACCATTACCTATAATACCTCCCTAGCTAGGAGGGAGTGTTGATATTATGGTAGCTGCGGGAGGTATTTACCTCCATGTGTAAACTTGACAAGGATAGAATACTCTGGGAAGCAAGAAGAAACCCTAATGAGTTGGCTAATGACCCTAGAAGACTTGTCGGCTCAAGAAGATAATTTATATTAGGTTATTAGCCTCCAAGAGAATAAGTCGGCCAGAAATAATAATATATATTGAATAGAGAAATACCCAGAATGAGAAGTTATCCCAGGCAATTAGCCAAAATTAGTATAAATACATGAGGCTAGTTCTCATTCTAGTAGGCAGTCTCGGAATTGTAGAGCAGCACTTGTGCGCACTGCAGTTGCCCAGTTTCTGCACAGGTTTGGAGGACAACTGTCGTTGCAGCTGCTGTAGCTAGCAGTTACGCTTGGAATATCTCTTGGATAGGGTTTGGAACATATGATCAACTCTTGTTGGTACGCTATCCTTGGGGAAAGGTGCGCTACCCTTTGTTTGGATATCTAGCCTAGGGTTTGCTTCTGGAGTGATTCTTTGTCAAGGTTAAGGTACTCAGAGGGTGGCTTAGGCCTATGGTTGGGTGACAAGGGTATTGTCAATGGTAAAAGGAGCACACATCTTTCATATTCTAACAGGGTGACTGCAATTATCAAGTGCTTGCAGTCTAGGAATGAGTGGGGATCTGGGATTGTATTTTATCATCTTCAGACCTTAAAATGATTATTCAATCTATTTTTCCTAGGATTCATTCATCTGTTAAGCCCACACATGCATTCTAATAGATCTAAATTAACCATTCACTCATCCATTCATAAAATAACTACTCATAGAAGATAAATATGCAAGAAACATCACAGATAACACATTCTTTACCGTGGTTCACCCCCCTCCTAGTATACATTCACAAAGATATGGCTTCTATGCTCTTTTATTTAGATTTTTGTAAAATATGGCACTGTGCACACTACATATCCCATCATATAATCATGAAAAGGTTCAATAACTTCAGTGAGGTGGACTAGATCACACCAAGCTCCTCATCCTGTGATCTATCCCTCAAAATCTCACCTACTTGGCTCTTCTACAACTCAAGATCTTACAAAAATATTAGAAATACAATACTTGAACTAAACTAGTATTCAAACTGATCAAAACCTCGACCTAGACCTCCTAGGTCCTTATTTATACTATTTTATAGGATTCTAGCCATTACAATATTTACCAAAACCCTAACCCTAACATGGTTAGGTTCTCCTGCCTCCATGACTTACATGCTTCTCCTCTTTCATGCTTCTTTTCCTCACACATGCTACTTTTCCTTCCAATTGTTCTTCTCCAAAATTAGGCCTTTCCTTCCAAAATTGGGTCTTTCCTCAAAATAGGCCTATGCCCAAAAATCCCCCAACACTGAAATGTGGCTCGTCTTGAGCCAATCAGTTGGTGAGTTCTCCTTGAACTGCCCTGTCCAAAATAAGGAAATTTTTTGCTAGTTCCTTTCCTTTTCCTTTCATCTGCACAACTATATTTGTCAACGCCTCCACTGTCTGTGTTGTTATCTCCTATTGCATCAATGATGCACTCTCTGCTTGTTCCTATGATCTACTTGTCTTTTCCTCCTCCAACTGTGTGATTATCTATGATTCTTGTTCTTGGAGAGGATTCATTTTTGCTTGTCTTTCTTGCTTCTTTATTTGTGTGGTATTCAAATCTAACTGTGACTTCTTCATATCTTGAGTGCCCTTCAAGCGCTCTATGATGCTCATTATTTTATTCCATTTGTTTGAGATCTTTTATAGCACTACTGATTGTCCCCTCTTCTTGGTCCCACTGTTGGACCTTCTTGTCTTCTTCAAGGGTAGTCCATATCCATGTGGCTTAGTCGAATAGTTCCACTACTTCCCTTGCTTATTTCTCCATCTCAGTTACTAGGAGTGTAGATTATTGTGATCTTTGTTCCTGGACCTTGGGAGGAGTCATAGGTTGATAGTTTCTTTGAGCTCCTCAATTTATTGCTTGTAATGGTCAATGGTTTGTGAAATGAGTTTGATCTTCTCCTCTGCGCTCTTCTCGGGTGTTTGTATGTTTTCTGGGATGTAATTAGAAACCACTATCAATCCCTATTTCAATCTATCTACGTGCTCTTTTCCCTTTTTTTCCTCGAGCTTCACCTGCTTGACTACCAGTTCTAGGGAATCCTTTCCATTATTAGTTTCCTACAATTTCACCACATCTGACCTTGCATGTTATTTCACTTCTTGCATGATACTGACTTGAATTTTGTACAATTCCTTGGTTGGTATCTTTGCTAGTACCAACTGTACCTATGCCAGATCCTTTATTGGTATTTAGGCTATGGCCTCATCCATCTACAAAATTTATAATGTGAGTTGGAAGCTTTGAATGACTTGCGCTATGGTCTGGTTGGTGTCTTCGCCATTTTTCGCAATCCTTGACTCTAATTTTGTTGTTGCGGGGAAGGGTTTTGTTCCCCTTTCTGGTGTTTTCACTTATTTTATTTTCTTTAGGATGTGCCTTATGTCAACCAAATCATTTTTTATTCTCCCTCGTTGGTGTTTGGCATCTTCAAATTCCTCAACTACACAATCCTATACTCTTTCTACAACAATATCGACATCGTCCTCAGTGATTGTGTACTCCGACAGTTGTTTGTGATCCTTGGCATTCTTGCGCGCCCCCCTTGTATGTATAATCGACCATTTAGGTGGCCCTGTTTTTTATGGAGTGGTTGTTGAAGGGGTTTCTTGTGTCATTGTATTCCCCCTTCATTGTGGTTCTTTCTCCGAGACAATGTCCTTATTTAGTGTCTGTGCATCCTTCTTTGGAGCACTCCCCTTCTTCTGTTGCTCCAGCTTCTAACTGGGATTCCCCTGCTGTTTCAACTTTTTAGGCATAGCGTTCTCTTCTGTAGGTGTCTTAGATGACCCTTCTTCTACCTCCTTTCCCTTTGGCATTTCCTTAGTAATGACTGGGATATTCCATTCGTCTTGCCAATCTCACATTTCCATTTCCACCTCCTATGAAATGATGCAGTATTGCAGTTACAACCATTCCTTCTTTCGATCCATGTGTGCTTGGATCCACATGTTGTGGCATGTAGCCCTGAAGTTTTCTATACCTTGATACTGCGTGACAACCTCCAGGGTGATTCTCCATGTATTATCTATGCTCTCCTGGATGTCATTGAAGTACTGCACAAAGGTGCCCACATTGTCACTTCTTCTCTTGGGGTCTGAAGTTCTCCCCATTGATGTGTATCATTTTGTGTGACAACAACCTACTCTATCACAAAAGTAGGAGTAGGGAGGATCCCTTCTCCCTATTAGTTCTATCAGAATCATGAGCCATGAATAATGGAACTCTATTTCCAATTCCTACACGTCCTTCCAGTCATCAAGGAACAAGTTCAAAAGGTATGGGGCCTAGCTGAGCATGGTTTTGTTTGTGCACTGTGCTTTAGCTATGAAAACCCCTGCAAGGACCTCCTCCTTGAAACATTTCCTTATAAGTTTGAAATCCATGTGTTTCGTGGCCATCCTGGTGGCTACGTCACTGATTCTTTTAATGATTATTCCACATGAGCCTCTCTATGTCCCATATGTTTTATTCATCTCCTATGCTAGGTCCCTTTATTTGGTTTTGTCATATAGGTACTGCACGGGACTTTCTCCCATTGATGACATACCTATGATGAAAGCAATCAATTCTACGTCTATTGAGACAGGTTCTTCCATCCATAGGAAGCCTCCATGGAGAACTGCCATCAATTGCTTGACGCAGTTAATTTCTGCCTGCAAAAGTGGGGAATCTCGACCAGGTTTAGAATCCTTGTGTTTTTTAGGCCCACTGCCCATTGTTTTGGATGCATCATGGGGCCTCCAAATGGGCTTGTGTCGATACTATATATGTATACTTGTTGCACAAATTCAGGGAATTTTTCAGTATCGACAACATCGTGGTCCAAGTACCTTATCCTTTCCATGCAGCCTAGTAGGGTCGGCATGGCCTGTACCCCCTCTAGAATGCATGGTAGGACAATTTCTGCGTCGAGATGCTTGCGCAGGGACCATGTAAGGGTTTTTTTTCCATTTCTTCTTATTGGCATGCTATAGGTCCCAGCCTCTGCTTCTCTATCTTTTGCGCCCGAATATGGTTGCCCAATGATATATTCAACCAACCCTTCCTGCTGCTACGTGGACTTTTCCCTTGTCTTTGTTCACTCACTAGCATCACCATTTGTTTTGTGGGTTACTTCGGCCCTCAGAGGTTGCTATAGTTTTCCTACGTCGACTGTTTTTTGGCCCCGTGCACTGTTGTGAAAATCAATTTCCATGCTAGTTGTCATCGAGGTTTGTTCTTCTTCCTTGACTAGTATGTTTCTCACTGGTTCGACCTGAGGGGAGGGAATTGTGTCGACATCGACTATTCCCTCTCTTTGTGCCATTTTCTACTCTAACTCTGTGGTTTCGTGTGGTGTACTGAGACTGCTTCTGGTTTTCCTTACGGTTTGGATCGGTGTGCCAATATTTGGTGGTGCCATAGTGGTTACTTCATTCTTTGGGGAATAAACTTCAACCGGTTCACTCGCTACACTCGCCTATTTTCCTGTTGTCTGCATGCTCTCTAGCTTTGTGACTTTGAGACTTCACAATAAATCTTGTTTGTCTTGTATTTCCCCTTTATATAGAGAGTTCCATGAATGTCATGAATATTCTCGAAGAATCTTCTCTGGTTGTGATTAATGCATTGAATCTTTTCAACTATGCTTCATTTAATTTCAAAAATTCCCCAATTCGTGTCTTTTTTCCCTAACAACTATTTTTCACTTTTTCGACCGTCAGCCCCTTTTCCAGTGCGCTGAACTTTTTGAGTGCCCCATGCATTTTTGTTGTCACTTTTCATTAATGCACAGTGTTTTTATTTATGTTGCCCATATGTTGTGTGCGGTCATTTTTCCTTTTTGTCACGCTGCTTTCGCTATTTCTGCGCACGATATTTCCCAGTATTTTTGTATTTTCTTTCTTTTCTATTTTTGTATTTATTTTTCCCTCTTTTTATTTCATTTTATCAATTTTTTCCCTAAACTCTACCATACTACACTATATACATGCATTTATCACTGCGCTCTAACTTTTAAGCATTAGGGGGTCGACTGTCCCTATACAGTTTTAGCCGAATCCCATTGACCATTCCTTTGAGTTATGTTCCTCCCAATTCCTTTAGTTGCATCAATCCCCCATATGTGACAATATTTACTTCATATGGCCCTATCCAATGCATTCTAAATTTACCAACATGCTAGAAAAATTTATTGTCATAGAGTAAGACTAGGTCTCCCTCCTTAAAACTCTTCTTCCTAATATGTTTGTGATGTTAGGATTTGTCTCTTGCTTTCTATACTTCTTGGTGAAATCCTACTAGAATCCTATCCTCTTCCATATACATTAGTTGATTTAACATTTCCTTTACTACGCCTATTTCTTTCATGTTGGTGATTGTTTCTACGTGCAGGCTCAGTAACAAAAATTCTAATGCCACCACTACTTCCTTCCCATACACCAATCTAAATGGTGTCTATCTTGTCAACTTCTTGCATGTGGTATTGTATGGCCATAATACTGCTGTTATTTTCAAGTCCCAATCATCCCTGTTGACATTGCAGATCTTAGTCAAAGCCTTCTCCAAGTTCTTATTAAAGGATTCTACTATTCCATTTTCCTAGGGATGATATGGTGTACTCTTCTCGTGATAGACTTCAAACTCCTCAGTCATAGTCCTGATGGTACTGTTGATAAAGTGAGTGCCTTGGTCACCCATCAAAATCCTTGGACATCAAAATATGGTGATCACTTTCTCAAATAAGAAATGTGATGTTGTCTCTGTACTATAGTCTTTTAATCTTTCTACTTATTTCCATCTTGTAAAGTATTCTGTCATAGTAATGATATATCTAGCTCCTGATATTTTTGTTGGTGGATTGATTGGTCCCACAAAGTCTATTACCCATTTTTCAAATACCTGTAAAGTTACTTGTGATCTTAGGGGTATCTCATCCCTTCTGTTAGGTTTTCCAACCCTCTGAAAAAAATCACATGTCTGACAATATTCCTTAGCATCTCTATGGATTGTTGGCCACCATAATCCTGTATGCAATACCTTCTACGCGATAACTTTTCCTGCATAGTTTCCTCCAACTATTCCTTCATGATATTCTTCCAAAATTCTCGACCTTTCATGCTCTACTACACACCTTATCAAAATTTTTTATGTGCCCATATCATATAAGTGTCTTGCGATAAGTTGATAGTATGTATCTTTGACTACCATATTTTTCTTTTGCACAGTGATAAACTCTTGTGGCGTAACCCCTGTACTTAAGTATTCAATAATATCAATGAAATATTCATCAGATATATGTATTGAAAACAACTACGCATCATGGAAGTTGTCTTCCAAATTGGTAGGTTGTTCTCCGTTAGTTACCCTTTATAGGTGATTAGGTCTTGCATTCATCTTCCCTGGTTTGACTATCACTTCAAAATCAAATTCTTGAAATAACAAAAACCATCTACATATCCTCTTCCCCAACAATGGCTTGTTGACTAGATATTTGAGGGGAAAATGATCTATGAACATCTTAAAGTGTTTACCCAATAAATAGCGCCTAAACTTCTGAAGTGCATATACCATGGCTAAGCCTTCTCTTTATGTGGTGTTGTAATTCTACTCTAATTCTTACAATTTTCTGCTTGCAAATGCTATAGGGTGGTCTAAGTCCCTTGCTCCTGGTTGTGCCAGAATTGCTCCAAGTGCTATGGTTGATGAATCTACATGCACATGAAATGTCCTTTCCCAATTTGGGAATACTAGGATTGGTGTTGTGACCATCTTTTCTTTTAAAGTGTCTAAACCTTGTTGACAGTCCTCATTCCACTAAAATATGATATCCTTCTTTAACAATTTTTCCATTGGCGTAGTAATCTGCACATACCCTTTTACAAATTTCTTGTAATAGCATGTATTTCCCATTGTTTATCTTAACTTTCACACTAATTTTGGTGGTGGTAAATTGACAATGAATGCAATCTTAGCACGATCCACTAGTAAACCATACACGATATGTCCCAACAATATTTCAAAAGGTGTCCCAAAAATGCATTTCTTGATATTCAATGATATATGACACTTCCTGCATCTTTCCAACATTATCCTTAACACTTATGCATGATCCTTTAACATATTATATACATTCCATTCATCCAGATATACTTCTAGAAAATGATGTATGAATTCCTTAAAAGCAACTATGACTACTCTTGAAAATATGGCTAGTGCATTCTTCAGCCCAAATGGCATGACTGTGTATTGCTAGGAACCCCATTCTGTAGCAAATGTAGTCTTATACCCGTCCTCTAGAGATATCTTGATCTGATGGTAGTCTAAGAATCCATCTGTAAATGAATATGCTTCCTATCATCCCACATTCTCTAAGACTTCGTTTTTAAAGGAGTAGGGAAAGGTTCATGTAAGAAAGCATCATTCAATTTTATCAAATATACACAGATACTTATTCCCCCCTTTTTCTTTTCTTGGACTACCATAGGACTTATACATTCATATTCTTCTACTGGTTCTATGATACCATCTTCCAACATTCTGTATATTTTTTTCTTCACTTTATTCTTATATACTAGATTCAATATGTAAGGTCTTTGTTTGATAGATCTTGCATCGGGTTTGAGAGGTATATTCATATCTCCTAGTTCTCATGCTATGTCTTTCATCTCTGTAAAGTTTGTTGGGAACATATCATTTTATTCGTGCAGTAACTATGTTATTCTTTCTACTATTTTTTCATCCCAATAGTCTCCAATACTTTCCATTTTAGGGTTATTAGTTGTCCCAATGTTGACTTTTTTCACCTTAATTGGTGTAGCAAATACTTCTGACCCCAAAGCTGGACCTTAAACCTCTATTTATCCTTCAATTTATGTAATTTGAATTTTGCATGGGTCATCTTCATCTGGTGCTTCTTCAACATTATAGCATGAAAGTAGTTCTTTGGTTGTCTGTCTATTTTGTTGTTGATACTCTGTCATGAGTTCAACCTCTGGTTCATCAATAAATATCACACCTCTTATCTACTTCAGTGATGAATCAATGTTGGGGTTCTCATGTTCAAATGAGAAAGTTACTACAAAGTTATGTTGTAAGGTTGTGCATTTTGGAGTGCCTATGCACATCTCCTGGTCTACATACCAATTCTCTAGGATTCCTTCTAGTCTGTGGATGAAGTGATGAGGCCATTCTTCTAGTGGTGTCATCTTCCACTATGTTCTACACTTCTCCAAGTTTTCTTCTAGTGTTCCTTTTCCATTGTACATATGCATTTTATTTCTCCCCTGATTTGCGCCAAATCTAATGCGCAATTGTCGTTTACATTGGTGTCAGTCCTGAAGTTTTTATTTGTGTGCACACCACCATCCTGTAGGTGTATCCTTGAGTGTAGTATATAGGGATAAGAGCCTCTACTTTTCTAACACTTCTCCCTCATATTTTGTCATAAATTCCCCTAATTCATTTACCCCATGAAAATTGGGAGGTTCTCTTATCTCTATACCAACCCATCTTACTACATGATTTATCCTTGCACATCTTCTTATGTTACACATTATTTTCATCATCCCTATGACCATTAATAATGTAAACCTATCTATTTCCTTTAGAGGGTTCAGTGGCCTAAGTTCCTAAAGAGAGAAGGGAGAAGAACTTTTCCTGAGAAAAGAAGTTGCATTTTCCTTTGTAAAAACCCTATAAAAAAGGAAGTTCGCAGGTTGCATTATAGCTAGGGTGCGAGAATGATTGATTCTCACAGGTTGCATCATAGCTAGGTCGAGAGGAGTTCATAGTCTACTCTATAGGCAGGGTGCGAGAATGCTTGCACGTGGGAAAAACAAGCATTTTATCGAATCTTCTAGAAGGAGAAACTCCAATGGTGAGGTGGCATCCAAATGGTTTGGATCTTACTCGCTTTCATGATTTAGTGGGATCATCCTAACATCCTCACCTTATCCTCTTCAACTTATAAAAGGAGAGGATCTCTCATGGAGAAAGTTAGTTGTTTTTGGCTTGGGATTGTTAGCTTGGTTAGAGTGGCTTTAAGATTTTCTTTGTCAAGATAGATTGTGATTAGCTATCAGATCCATGGTCTCATAATCCTTGGAGCAAGAAGTGTTTCAAGAATGAAGGATAGTTGGAAGGGACCTTACGACATCAAGGCCATGGTTGTAATCTCTCTTTCACATTTAATATGATAGAGTAATATTATTCTTTCCCATAAATCTTGTTCTGTTTTATTGTATGATTCATTGATCACATACATAGGTTTATATTGAGTTTATGCTATTACTATCACTTTGGTTGGTTGCATTATTTTGCATGATCATCATTGTATGAGTGTTGAAACGGAGCTAGGATGGAGATGGTGAGAGGAAGTGGCGTTTAAATGGTATGTCACCTATCCCTCTTTAGTTAGTAAATTCAATATCTAAAACTTAAGGAAAGCATCATGTTCTGGTGTGTTTTTTTCTAGATCTGGGTGGATCTAGGGAGATCAATTAGTGTCCACACCTACTGATTTATCTGATAACAAAATTGGCGACTCCATTGGGGAACGGATTGTTTCCTAGTTAGTCTAGTTTCCCTTCCTTTGATTGCTTGTTTTCTAGTTTCTAAGTCTGTGGGACATCCATCCAGACTCTCTGGATCTAGAAGTTCACTTAGATTCCCTGTCATTTTTTCAAAATTTTCTTTGATTACAGACATTCTCGCACTGTACCTCTCTACACCCTATGAAAACCATTGATTTTCGCACTCTGTTGTTAGATCCAGTGCGAACTTCTCACACCCTACCAGTGTCTGGACTGCAATAATACCTAATTCTCTCACTGTACTCTACTGCTAGGCTGCGAACTCGTTTGTAAACTTTTTTGGATTGGGTCTTGTCATCTTTTGATGACCCATTTTTTCTTTGATCAGTTGGATTGAGCTTTTGGAGCCTAAATTGATATGTTTACACTCTGCTTGACATTCTTTGAGTTTCTTTTAGCCATCTTTTCTTTGTTTGGTTTTGAAGGATTAGTCTCTTGCTTTGAGTGTCTTTCAATTCCAAAGCCTGTGTTTTCTTTAGAATTGTTTAGGGAAAGATCAGATTTCTTCTGAATAGTTCACTTTAAAAGAAAACTCTTAGTGTGGGTTTCTTTGTTTTAACAAATTTCATTATTGCTTTTAGTGAAATTTTTGAAACAAAAAGATTTAATTTCTTGTTTTATATTAGATTGGGGGCATCCTTGCATTTGAAGTAGCGAAATTGCATGATTCTTGGCATTTTTTGGTCTTAAATTCCAAAAATTTCATTGGTGGGGCCATGAATCTACATTGGTGTATAGTACCTTTTTCTCATTTCTTGAGAATCTTGATATTGATGAGTTTAATATATTTTGGGACATTGTGTATATGGGAATGATAAATGTTTTCTCCTTCTCGTAGCATAGCTTTCATCGAAATGAAAAGATTGCATCTTCATCTCTTTGCATAACTTTCAAGTCTGTCAAAACACCATATTGTTCACGCCATTTTCCTATTGAGTAACAACATCCATAAAATAAAGCGCTTATAAAAATTGATTAGACATTTTTTATACTTTCTGGTAGCAAACCTACATTGGATTAGTCGTAGGGCTTTGGAATAGGTGTGAAAGATAACTTTCCAAAGTTGCAAACAAACATAGTATCTTGTGATAGGGAGAGTTAAATCCACTTACTACATCTTTTCCTGGGAAGCCCTTCTAACACAAGGGTCAATCACGAGGTNGACAGAGTTACTCACCCTGCTTTGTTGGTCTTGGTGTAGAGATTACGTGCATTATGGGGGTCACTTGAAAGGTATACCCACAATGATGAGTGGAAGCCTTTCAATTTGATTTCGAGCTATATACCCTGCCCTTGCACGTGAATCAGACTGTCGACTATTTCCCCATGCATCGTTGTAGTGATTGGTAACCTTAGTGGCATATATCTTTAGGGTCTTTACACAAGGTGACTGTGGAAGGGAATGTCTTCACAGTACCTGGAATTGACGTTAGCCAAACTCATTCGAGCTCCTTGGAGGGTATACCCACGATTATGTGTGGGAGATTGCACCAAGGTGTAAGTCCATTAAGTAGGTCGTCAACATAACTTTTCCACCCACTCTATCTCATCCCCTTCTTACTTTTTTCCCACGACATTGGATTTCATCACCAACTAGTGCATTCATTGTGAGAAGGTTTTTTTTGCTTTCTTGCTTACTAGATTTTTAGCGTGTGTTGTTTGTTTTCCCTAGCAGACTCTAGGTTGGATTTGTTTTATATGGCGACAGTTCTCGAAATGACCAATGAAGGAACCCATACTCTAGGGGAACCTTTTGTTTTTCCTTCTTATGAAAACATTGGTACTCTTCACATTTCTACTTTGAGCCTTCTAGGTCTCACAATTGGATTGCCAGTGTGGTTGTTTTCTACTCAGGTAAACCCGAATGCAGTAAGTGCTTCGATCGTAAGCACTTCCCCTAAGAACATCAACCTCATGTTGATCCTTCACCTTCTTCACCAGTAAGGTCTTCTTTGCCTTCTTCGCTTGCAAGGTCGCCTTCCGTTTCATCTTCTTCGTCGAGTGAAAGTTCTGAAGCTAGTAACCTGGTGAATAAGAAGAAGAATAAAAGAAAGATTAAGAAGAAGAAAGATAAGCAAGGGTCAAAACCTCCAACCACTGTCAAACATGTTGGGAAACAACCAGTTACTGTTAATCATGTTGGGAGTGTTGATGATGTCAAGATCACCCAAACAACTCATAAGCCCAAGTACCCTTGCAGGCTTTGTAAGGGTAGCCATCTTCTTAAGGATTTCCCTGGTCTATCCAAGGTTATAGAAGTATGGTCTACACACCCTGACCAACCCATGTTGTCAGCCTCTAAACAACATGTTGATGAACTCCTGTCAACTAGTCACGATACCGTTGGGAAGAAGAAAAGTAGAGTCAAGTTCCCGTGTATGTTATGCAAAGGGATTCATCTAACTCACCTTTTCCCTCGTATGGACAAAGCCTCAAAATTCCTAGAAGACATGACTATTTCACAGCCTCAACTTCCAGTTGTTTATCAGAAGCTTTCTCTCAACCCACTTGTATTTGATGGAATGATCAATCCGGTTCCCCCATCGGTCAATCCAATTGATCATGTCGTCAATCTGGTCACGTCTTTAATTGCACCAGTTGACAAAGTGGTTGATCCGATACCATCCTTGGTCAATCCCGCTCTCCCCTCAGAGAGTGAAACTAAATCGGTCGATCCGATCCCATCCTCGATCGATCCCACTCTCCCATTAGAGAGTATCACCCAAGTGGTCGATTCGTTTCCACTTGTCGACCACATTCTCCCCTTAGAGAATGCAACCCAAGTGGTCAATCCGATTCTGTCATAAATCGATCCCACTCCTCCTTTGACGAGTGCTAAAGTGTTTGATCCAGTCCCTTCCTCGGTCAGTCCCACCCTTCATCTGAAGAGAGCCAAAGTGGTTGATCCGATCCCATCATCGGTCAATCCCAATATTCCTCTGAAGAGTGAATGCATGGTCGATTCGATCCCATCATCGACCGATCCTACTCTCTCGCTCGAGAGTAAACCCGATATTGCCCAAGTTTTTCTCGTTGATACAGAATCTCCCGTGCTGAGGGGTATTCCTCCTTCTCTTGTAGGACCCCCTCCAAGTAATGAGGCCATCCATTTTTATTGGGGTGTGCTAACTGGACCTCGTCTTCCCTCTTACATTCCTTTCCAGATTACAGTATAGGTTTGTGGTCGGGACGTTCCTCAAACGTTGATAGATGAAGGTTCGTCTGTTAGTATTTTGTCCTCTATTGCTTGGCAAGCTTTGGGTTATCCTCTACTTGTGTCGATTACAAAGAATCTGTTATCTTTTAACAGAAGAACCAGTCAACCTTTAGGGATCCTTCCCCAGTTTCTTCTAATTTTGGGAGGGAAAACTGTCTTTATTGATGTCATGGTAGTCCAAGATCCCTTGGATTTCGCTTTACTCCTTGGGCGGGATTATGTCTATGCCATGAAAGCTATTGTGTCCACTCTTTTTCGTGTGATATATTTCCCTCACGATGGAAGAATTGTGACTATTGATCAACTTTCATTCATCGGCCCTGACTGGATTGCCTCCCTAAATGGTTCTTATACGCAGATAATATTGCCCCCACCACATGTTAATTATGTGGCATTATCACCCATGGCTTCAACTTCTGATGACTTAGATCCAGTAGTTGACATAGTTATCTCTTCGATAGGGTTGTTAGAGCCTGATCTCTTTAATCCTGTTGCAACCCTCAACATGTGTTCCTTCCAGAGTGTGTTTCTTCCATCAAATGAAGATCTCTTGGAAGCCATGACTGAGTTTTATCCCTTGACATGGTGTCCTTCCAGAGCACTGTCCTCTTGGAAGTCATTATCAAGAAGAGATTGAGCATGGTTTTCTGATTTCAAGCTCATTAAAAAATGAAACCAGCCTTGTAAGGTAGCTAGAGGGGTAGTGGGGGGGGGGCAG
>JASDQU011027271.1:0-16260 GCA_032191745.1 Picea mariana | reverse complement strand
AATGTAAGATAACTTCTTAGAAGGTTCTACTTCTAGAAGATTCCTCCTCTAGATTGTTCTTAGGTGATGGTAGCACTATATAAAGGGGTTCAAGCAATGTAATGAGACATGAAGAGAAATATTGTATTTGGAGCGGTATCTCAATAGGAGGATGCCCCCTCGAAGAGGCAAGTGAACAGGAAAGGATCCCTTCCATAATAGGATCCATTGTATGGTGTTTCCCTACCTCAAGGGTTTTCTTCTAATAAAGTGTGGTTTCTTCTATCTTGCTTTGTGGATCTATTGTGTATTCAGTGTTTGTGGTGATTATATTTATAGATCTACTTTAGTTCTTAACAAGTGGTTTGGTAATAATATTGTGTGGTTTCTTCTATCTTGCTCAGTGGATCTATTGTGTATTCAGTATTTGTGGTGATTATATTTGTAGATCTATTCTGGTTCTTAACAAGTGGTATCAAAGCACTTTCCTTGGGTAGACATTGTGGGCAAATATTTTTTATTTTTGCAGTTTTTTTTTTCGGAAGAGAAAAAGGAGGGTCGCGACATTCTCAAAATTTTTGGTATATTTTTGTGAAAAATTTGTAGAAAAGGGTTGTAGATCTGAGTTCCTCTCAGAAAAACACCCAATTTGAAAAAAAAAAATCGTCCGAAACGGAGTCCAGGAAGTCAAGATATTGAAGTTTTAAAATCTACAAATTTTCAGGATTTTTTCCGCGGATGGTGGCGAGAAATTTTTATTTATGTAGCATATATAGGCCGAATTTGCCCAAATAAATTACATATCTGAGTTCCTATCACAATTTCATCCAATTTCAAAAAAAAATCAGCCGAAACGGAGTCCGGGAAGTGAAGTTATGAGTATTTTAACTTCAACAGTTTTTTAGAGTTTTTCCAGAAAAAGCCGTTATTTTCTGTCGTAACTTATTGGGTGAGTTCATAGGATGCTCAAATGGCTATTTATTCTCAAAACCTGAAATAAATTATTGAATCATTCAAAGCCCAATTGTTTCACACATTGGATGACAGATTGGATTCATTTTTACATGGCCTCATAGACAGCCTCACAGACAGCCTCACAGACAGCCTCACAAATGGCCTCAATGATAGTTTTCATAGTATTCAAGATTCATTGAATAACATGCAGGAGATATTTCTTATGGAGGGCCTCACGGATGAATATAATCAAGAAATATATGCTTGGTATGATTTTGAGGCAGATTGTGATGATTAGTATATGGATAGTTGTCATTTCTGGGATGACAACCACTTTCATATTTTATTTGATGACTCTACTCCACCTTTTGTAGAGAACATCAATGTCCCACATCAGGAGTTAGTTACCAACATTTAGTCTACATATTCTATAGTGGTATTATTCATTCCAGATTCTTCTATGACCCTTTTCCACTATGTGGATGGATCTTTTTATTTGGATTCACATGATAGGTGTCAGTCTTTGGAGCATCATTTGGAGTTGGTTATTGGGTTCCAAAATCTTCCACGGAGAGTTCACATGAGCACTTGGACATGGGACCCGGGATTACAATGGTGGTTGGACTACTTCAGCATGGTGGATTTCCTTTCTTCATGGGACCTTGGTTCTTCAGTCTTCTTCAGCATTATGGTCCACAATTATCCTTGGGACCCTGGGATATGGTTGTACATCAAGCGTCGAGGACAACGCTTTCATAAGGGGGATGGAATGTAAGGTAGCTAGAGGGGTAGTGGGGGGGGCAGAGGGCCCATAGTGATAATAATGGAGGCCATTCAATGTAAGGTGGACTAGGTCCACTACATTATTAAATAAGGCCCACTATGGTAGTTAGATATAATAAATGGGTAATTAGATATAATAAATGTAAGAGGACTTCTTAGAAGGTTCTACTTCTAGAAGATTCCTCCTCTAGAATGTTTTGAGGTGATGGTAGCACTATATAAAGGGGTTCAAGCAATGTAATGAGACATGAAGAGAAATATTCTATTTGGAGCGGTATCTCAATAGGAGGATGCCCCCTCGAAGAGGCAAGTGAACAGGAAAGGATCCCTTCCATAATAGGATCCATTGTATGGTGTTGCCCTACCTCAAGGGTTTTCTTCTAATAAAGTGTGGTTTCTTCCATCTTGCTTTGTGGATCTATTGTGTATTCAGTATTTGTGGTGATTATATTTATAGATCTACTTTAGTTCTTAACAATCCTTGAGCATGGTTTTCTGATTTCAAGCTCATTAAAAAATGAAACTAGTTGTGAGGATAGTTTTGCATCTTTTTGGAAACCTCGTTAAAAATGAAATAGAGGTTACGAGCATAGTTCCTGTTTCTATGTCAAGCTCATTAAAAAATGAAACTGAGGTCTGGGGATTACACCTAGATTCATGAGCATAGTTCTTCTCCTGTGTCAAGCTCATTAAAAAATTAAACAACTTCCCCCCTCTCTGTTGAGTCAAGTCCTTCGTCTAGTATTTGAAGCTTCATTTCCTTCGCCTTTGTCATTGGATGAAATGAAGCTTGGGGGGCATTTGCCTCATCCTCTGGACTTCATGTTGAAGTAGAGCCCCTAGTTTCTTAAGTTGGGGGCTAAGTACCAACCATGCGAATTCATGGATAATCTGTTGGGAAGTTCAACCATAGTTTTTACTTTGGTTCAAGCTTGTGTAAAAATGAAACCACTTACCTCAAGCATAGTTCCCTCTAGTTCAAGCTTGCGTAAAAATGAAACCAGGTCCAAGCATAGTTTTGTTTTTTTTTAAAGCTTGCGTAAAAATAAAAACAATCCCGAGCTTAGTCTTTGTTCTTTCGCATGGTCGTTAATACATGAGAATAAGTTACCAAGCTTAGTATTTTTTATTTCTCGTGCTTGTAAATCAATGAGAATGTAACCGAGTATACTTTTATCACTTTTTCAGACTCGTAAAGGTTATACGAAAAAGGAACCCACTGGATTTCCCTTTAAGCTCTTTTCAGACTCTCTAAACATGAAAAGATTGTCGAGCGACCTTGTTCTTTTCATGCTCGTTAAAGTATTTGAAGAAAACATCTGTTGAGTGATAGTTTATCTGTTTTTGGGTCTCATCAGGCTACTTTATGAAAAAATAACTAAGAGAGTTCTCTTTAAGTGTTTTTTAGACTCTTTAAACATGAAAAACCCCTGAGTTTTCTTTCTTTGGACTCATAAAATAAACATTGAAAGGCCCATGTGGGACCGAACCACTCCTTCCTAGGGTTCATTAAACATACTCCGAGGGACTCATCCAAAGGATGAGCTTACATTTCAAGCATATGTTATCCTCATCAAGCTTGTGTAAAAATAAAGAGGTACTCGCCAGAAATGGTAGGGGGAAAATTTGGAAAGAAATGTATCTAAACCTATATTCCATGGAAGAGTTGCTTTTGAACATGACACCCTTTCACTTGCCATGTGTCTAGGTTGGAAAATCCGCTCGTCTCTTGATCATACTACTTATAAGATTACAAATTGGTCTATGATCCCTGTTGTTGAGTCAGTGTTTCCAAGACAATTGTCGTATCGTCAATATGTTCAAAATGAAGTTCAACCCAGAAATCCTTCAGTTGTGTCGGCCATTTCTGCAGTCTTTAAGCCTTCTATTACGTCGGCCATCCCTGAGTCGATCCTGAATCACTTATTACTCTGATCTACATCAAATCTTGTTACTTGTTTCGTTTCATTGATGGGGGATACATTAAGGCCCTCCTATGACGAGTCTTTTCCTATCGACTTCAACTCATTATCTAGGAATTAGACTTAGAAACCAATTGGTACCTTGGAAATTGCATGCCTCAATGGCAGGTTTCCTCACTTTCGATAGTGGGTTTTCAACCTGATCGAGAGATTCTGCCGAGTGTTCGACTTCAGCTCATTTATTCACATTCTTTGGATTGTACTAGTGTACCTTGGGAGTCATTGACATTAATGGTTATTTCCCTCGCACTTGTTAATGGTATACACTAATGACTAGTAATCAAGTGGTTTCTACCATGTTCGACTTCGACACATGTATTTGCATGGTTAGATTCGTACTATAGAGTGCTGGATATGAAGACCCTGGATCTTTTCTAACAGATTCAGGTTGCGTTGAAGTATATTCAGTGTATTGTTGCATAGATCCATATTGTATGCCTCGTGGCTATGTTCAAATTTGAGTCTTTAACACATAGATCCACAGTGTATTTTTAGTGGCTATGTTCAGATTTGAGTCATATTGGCATGGATCCATAGTGTATGTTTGGTGGCCATGACCTATCTTACTTGACATGGATCTTTGCATGTCAGCATTTATGCTTTGATTCATTTGTATTCTGAGTATGGGAATGCCTACCTCAGTGATGATATATTATTGTACTGTATTTCCTTGTTTGTTGGCAGGTTTCCGACCGACTGTTCCTTGTTCTCTACACACACTCGACAAACTATTTCAGCTATCACTCGGTTCTAACTTCATACTTTGGGGGGCTCTCTGTTACACATTATTTTCTTCATCCATATGACCGTTAATGATGTAAACCTATCTGTTTCCTTTAGAGGGGTCAGTGGCAGGAGTTCCTGAAGAGAGAAGGGAGAAGAACTTTTCCTGAGAAAATAAGTTTCATTTTCCTTTGTAAAAACCCTATAAAAAAGGAAGTTCGTAGGCTGCATTATAGCTAGGGTACGAGAATGCCTGATTTTCACAGGCTTCATCATAGCTAGGTCACGAGGAGTTCTCATTATGCTCTATAGGCAGGGTGCGAGAATGCTTACACGTGGGGAAAACGAGCATTTTCTCGAATCTTCTAGAAGGAGAAACTTCCATGGTGAGGTGGCATCCGAATGGTTTGGATCTTACTCACTTTCATGATTTAGTGGGATCATCCTAACCTCCTCACCTTATCCTCTTCAACTTATAAAAGGAGAGGAGCTCTCGTGGAGAAAGTTAGTTGTTTTTGGCTTGGGATTGTTAGCTTGGTTAGAGTGGCTTTAAGATTTGCTTTGTCAAGATAGATTGTGAGTAGCTATTAGATCCATGGTATTTGAATCCTTGTAGTAAGAAGTGTGTGGGGAACAAAGGACAGTTGGAAGGGACCTTATGACATCAAGTCCATGGTTGTAATCTCTCTTTCACATTTAATATGATACAATAATATGATTCTTTCCCATAAAGATTGTTGTGTTTTATTGTATGATTCCTTGATCACATACTTAGGTTTATATTGATTTTATGCTATTACTATCACTTTGGTTGGTTGTGTTCTTTTGCAAGATCATCATTGTATGAGTGTTGGAACGGAGCTAGGATGGTGATGGCGAGAGGAAGTGGCGTTTAAAAGGTATGTCACCTATCCCTCTTTAGTTAGTAAATTCAATATCTAAAACTTACAGAAAGCGTCATGTTCTAGTTCTTTTTGTTCTAGATCTAGGTGGATCTAGGGAGATCAGTTAGTGTCCGCACCTACCGATTTATCCAATAACATCTTGTGGAAATTCATGTAGTCTTTGTTTCCAATTATCCAAACCTGTATCTGAGTCGAAAGAACATGATGTGATGCTTCTCCAGCTAAGTATCCCATTTGTATTTGGGTTCACATAATATTCTTCTCACGCGGTGGTTCTGTACAACTGGTTTATTTCTTCCAGATCTAGGAAAGTAGGTTCTACAAACCTTTCTCGTTCCGAAGGATCTAATGGTGAAATGAATCTATATTCACCTGATTCAAACATCATTTTCCTTATCTTCAAATTGATTATGTCATGGTTATAAAATTCCCAATCCATTCCAAGAAATTATTGATAATATTTTGTGCCATCTACTATCTCTATTGCTTCAAAATATGTCTTAGTGCATACTCCATCCAAGTCTACTGTCACACATTTAAGTCATCCAATTGGTAAAACTCTGTGTTTATTATCTAATTTCAACTAGACAGGTGCATAACCTAATGTGGGCTCCCCCATACACTGCCATGTATTCTTATGTAACACATTTACTTCATAGCCTAAGTCCACTATAATATCACCCATGTTGAAATCTCCAATGTTGGCATTCAGTCTGAATTCTCTACTTGTCCTTCTTCTTGAATGGAGATGATTCACTATTTTCTACTCTAATTTTCCTTCTGCCTCTATGTTTGTTGGCCCTTGACCAAGTTTTGGGACATTCTTGGTCAAGTTGACCTATTTTGGGACTTCTACATCCTATCGAAGACGGAGCGTAAGACAAAGCAGAGATCGCAAGATCTCGACCCATTTTTGGGACCTTTTTAGGAATTGGGAATATGTAACGGGTATGGGATGTCGGCCCATGGGTTTACCCATGTTTAGGCCTATTTTGTAAAGTATAAATAAGTATATAGGTGACATAAGTAGGGGGATGATAAGCTAAGTGCAAGTATGGTTTGTAGATGCTCTGTGCATACTGTGAGAACTTGTAGAGCTAAGTGCAAGTGGTTGTAACATACTGTGAAAGGCTTTGTGCTTGAAGTAGCTCGGGGAAGGAGGATCTGGTGAGGTGCACATAGATATCCTGTCCTATGAGGAGTAGGGTTTTTGTGGATCTGTGCATGTAGATGACTAATTGAAGCTAATAAAGAAGAAGAGTTGGTGGGCGTAGCCCTAGGGTGGGGGTGAACCACGTAAATACTGTGTTATTCTGCTCTGTGTGATGTTCTGATGTATTTATGATTTATTTGTTAAGTACTTGATATAGATAGATAGATAGATCTGTTTATGCTTTGTACTTATGATGAATCTAGATGTTAGATCCGATATAGGTGAATGTGTTAGATCTGATATAGGTGAATGTGCTTAGTGCTTGAATCTGCTAGATATGATCCATTTATATATGTTAGGTGCTTAGACACATCAGATCAGGGTGAATGTTGTATGCTTTGTTTTATCTATGAAGTAGATATTGGGTAAATAATGATGAACTAATGGTGCTAAGTGCTCTATTAAGTATTATAATCACATATCTGTGTCCTAGCTAAGGTTTTAGACACCTGAGTCTTGCAACCACCCCTGCCTCTACCTCGGGTGAGACTTCATCTACTTCGTAGGTGTTGTCAAAAGGGTCGGTAGTTAGGGTTTTGTTGGTGCATTGTTGTAGCATTGAACCCTGGGTCTTCCCATGTGCCAACAAATGGTTTTGTTGTTGGGACCTAAAATTGTGATTGCTGGGAACTGAGGAAGAAGAAGCTCTATGCAAAGATCTGACCTGACATTGTGAAATATCTATGCATAGATCTGTCACTCTAGTGCGCGGTACTCTACTTAGTTTGACAAGATATGTGCTAAGGAAAAGAAGTTTGATCTGAAGAAAAGAGGTAAGATCTGAAATCTTTGTGCTCTGAGAAAGGCAAAAGTGAGAATTTTTTATTAAAAAAGGAAAGATCTGAAAGCTCTGTGCTCTGATAAAGGTAAGAATAGTGAAAATTTCTAGATCTGAAAGATTTGTGCTTTGTAGAAGTAAGTTAAGTGTAAATTTTTGTTTCGACAGTATGGATCTAGGTATGTTTGATAGATTCTATCCTAACCTGAAAACTAGGGTATTAATTTATGAAAGAGGATTTGATATGAGTAGATCTAATAAGAATAGTGAAAAATATGTTATACCTATGCATAGAAAGAATGTTTGGACTAATAAGTGTATGCAGGACCCTAGAAAGAAGTGTTTGTAGGTTAGCTACCATGATCCTAGCGCGCAGTGTAGGAAAGGTTGGGGATCATTTAAAAGAAACAGAGGATTAACTCTCTGTTATAGTTGCAGAAAATTGGGACATCTTACTAAGGAATGCCTCGGGAGAAGACCCAATTATCTTTGTTGCAAAGATATGGACCATGAAGTATTGGATTTCCCTAGAATGATTGATAAGCTTGAAGAAATGAACATGAGACAAGAAAACCCTAAGGCAGATCCAGAAACTAAGATTATGATAGAATCCTAGAAAGAATCAAAGAATGTATTTCTACAGATGAAAGAAACCCTAAATAACCACCGACATGTCAGATTATCAGAGATCTTCAAAGAAAAGGAATGCCTTGAAGCGAGAATATGAGACTTCGACATTGACTGTGTTCTAGATGAGGAAACATAGATGAATATCATGACAGAGAGAACTTGGGAAGCTATAGGGAGGCCTGCTATGATTCCTTCATTAGGAGGAATAGGACTATTCAAAGGAAAGTTGATAAACCTATGCAGAAATCTCACCTGGATACCTATGAATTCCAATGGAACTTCGGCGGAGGAATATTTTGAGATTATTAAATTTATTGAGAATAGTGCCCCATTTACCATGCTACTAGGAAAACCTTGGATTGAAAGAGATCAGGCCAGAGGGCAAGAAAAAAAAGAATTTTTAGAGAAAAAGAAGCAAGAGTTAAAAGAATTCATGACTAGAAGGATCACACACTTGATTGAAGAACAAAAAAATAGATCGAAGCTATTTAGCACCAAAGACTCAGATATCGAAGTTGCAAGAACACTAGAAAACCCACAGAAGATAGAAGTACCTATTCCAGATAAAGAATCTCAACAGCACGAAGTCACCATGTCAAAAGAATATAAGAATCGGAATAGAAAAAGGCATACCGAGATGAAGCTCACTAGGAAGAAGGCTATAAAGCTAATTAAGAAGAGAGATAAGATTGAAAAGTTGTAGAAGGTTCTAGAGGGAACCTCGTAGAAGGAAAATTTTCAAAATTGGAGCTTCGTTGGGATATCAGAACAATGACACATGGCACTTCACCATGGCAAAGAAATATAACCATTGGGGACATTATAACCATTAGAACAACGCTTCGAAAGGGTAGAAAGACATTTATGGATAGAAAGATTTCCATCCGACCATTGGGACCGCACCATAACGGACATAATAGAGTTAATGAAGGCTTCATACCCATCGTTGCCGAGTTACCTATTTATCCTGTCACGCCATGCATCGAGAACAGTTTTTCCCATCGTGAATTTGAGCTCCCAGACTTGTTGATTTTACACAGTGGTCATTGCGTTATTGCCCTCTATCCTATTGCAGTGTCTAAGTTACCCTCCAAACCCAAAGATTTCCAACCCCGAGTGTGTATGTCAGATGAGTTGAGCGCTGCCGAGAAAGTTATTGAATAAGTTATGATTTATCTCATGACTCAAAGAGTCATGTCGATGTCTATAGGTGTACAAGCATCATTGATGAGAGGACTGCTAGCCTCTCCGTCCACTGCTCATGGAGCCGGACCATCCCGACCATCAGATGAAAAGCGGACCAAGAACAAGGATGATCTAGTGAATTCCAAATTGATCCCAAGTATATTACCTACCTATATTCCACCTCTGAGCGACACAGTAAATCGAGACATCGTTCCCATAGATTTCGACTACACCTTGGTTACGACATACCTCCCAAAGGAGATACGCACAGTTCAAGCAAACCAAGATAAGATTGCACCATTGAAGTTTAGCGACTTCAACCTCAGAGATCACAAAGTCTATAACATGCTCACCCCACATAAGTACCTAACCATAAATAAGGGGAAGAATTCAAAGATAATACCCCAATCATGGACTATGAACCTCGCCCAGCCCACCCTGCTGAACGTCATGAAGATTCCCCACTTCGAAAGACACCAGAAAGTGAATGCATGTGTCAAGTTGTTGCTGTCTTGTTACCATGGTGGTTATTTGTGGCTAAACCATTGTATAATAGTTGATCCGATGATGATCAATCGAATCACACGGTTGAGTATGCAAGGACCTGATCCACAAGAGTTTTACCCCGAAAAAGCCATGGATCACGCTCTATCACAGAAGATCAAGGACACTTATGGCAATGTCAAGAAGGGAACACGAGGCTACAAGGTAGCTTCTATCCAAAGTGGTGCAGTGCGCCTCTCCTACCAGTTGATTGCAGGGAAGTTAGTACGAAAGAACCGACCTACCCAAGTCATTGGTTTTGTAGTCGACCTCGCAAAGAAGTGTGCGAAAGGCCTTCAAATGAACTAGGATAAGTACCTGGTGAACCAGTTGGAACTCAACTGCAAAGAAGCACAAGACCAATCATATGAATTTCATTTCAGCTGGCTCTTGATCCTTATAGATTTTATTTTCTGGGAGATGCTGGAAGGTACAACCTTCCCGGACATCAAGCCTTTTGAACCATTGGCCACGAAGTTCAGTACATTGTGGTATTCAAGCGACATGAATAAACAGTGGAAGTAAAATGTTATTTTTCATAACTACTACAATTAGTTGAACATATCCTTATAGTCCGAGCCTCACATGACTCTGAACAATCTACACCAGTTCTGGCCTTTGATGAAGTTCAACGCAGATCGACATTTTATTTACATCACAGCACGTGCCAACAAACACAAGCAACAGCTTCAGTCCTACTATAAGATGACGGAGGAGGACTTAGAGGAGATCAAAAAGGATTGGTCGGTGGACCTCCTTATTCCAGCAGACCTTGCAGAGATATCTGACATTGATAGCCCAACAACTATGTAGGATACACCTGGACCTAGTAGGACAAAGAAGATTGAAGAGGTCCAAGAATTAGATAGTGCATCCGTAAAGACTTCTTCCATATCACCAGAGCAAGGAGGTGATGATGAAGAGTTAGATGAAAAAGAAGTCAAATAGAAGCAAGGAGACAAGGTTGATCCCTAGAAGAAAAGGAAAGGTTCACCTCAGAAACCTTCCTCCCCGAAGAAATCAAAGGCCACTATGACCAAGATGCAGACTGTCCTCACCTCCGATGACTTTGATTTCCTCATATAATCCCTGCAATATGCTTCGCTGGAAATAACAGAGAAACAAGAAGCAAAGCAAGAGGAGATGTATGATTGAATTGAGATTGAACTCTGAGGGGTAAAAAAGGCTCTACAGTCCATCCGCGCAGTCTTCACTACACCGGGAGAGCCAGAATTGCGAGATGAGCCATCTCAACTCTACTGCCTAGCCGATACAGTTGAAGATCGCCTTCGACGAGCACAGGAAGAAATAGATCAAGCCACCTAGGCTTTGACACAAGTACAAGTAGTACTCATAGAGCAACCCAATGCTACAGAACAGGAAAAGCTTGCTCTCCAAGAAAATTTTGATGAAGAAAAAACACAGCTACAACAAGAAAAGGAACAGTTTCTTGCAGAGAAAATCAAAGTAAAAGAAGTGGTCAACAGAGCATTTCGCTCTGTGACAGTCTTAGAAATCAAGGAAAAAGACCGAGTTACACAGCAGATGAACCAGCTCGCAGAAGCCATCCAGCAGCTACAGCAATGCATAGCAGATTTGGAGCTACACACTGTACCTGAGACCCCATAAGATGTAAGAGACCCAAGAGAAGAAACCGCCCAAAGCACAGTTGAAAGGCTAAAGGATATTACCTTGGAATGTAAGCAACTCACTGATCGCAATGCCTAGACCTATGAACAATGCATAGAGAACCCGAAACTAAAAGCACTGGAGTCACAACTTCAAGAGGCGAAGTATCAAGATGAAAAGATACAGGTGCAGCTGAAGTCCCTGTCAGCTGTGGAAAGAATGAAGTGCTCCCAAGAGAAACACACTGCACAAAAACAAATCCATACTATCCAGAGCAGAGTTATGGAAGTAACTCGAAGGCTCCAACCCATACAAGACAAGGCCTATCAAGTGTTTACAGAGGTAGAAGGCCAAGGAGAAGAGATAGAGCAAGTTGTCACTATAACTAAACAACATCTAGAGGGACCTATCAATGATGCAGTCATCCAAGAGTTCCTTGAACATGAGGTCGTATCACAACAGCAAGTCGAAGCATCTCAAGCCAAGATCGAGGCATTCGAAGAAGAACTAGTCAGACCAGAGTGACTCGGGATGAGTCACAGGTGAGTGTTGGGGGCCTGTTGGCCCTTGACCAAGTTTTGGGAGATTCTTGGTCATGTTTACCTATTTTGGGACTTCGACGGCTTGTCGAAGATGGAGCGCAAGATGAAGCAGAGATCGTAGGATCTCAACCCATTTTTGGGACCTTTTTGGGAATTGGGAATATGTAGTGAGTATGGTATGTCAGCCCATGGGTTTACCCATGTTTAGGCCTATTTTGTAAAGTATAAATAAGTAGCTAGGTGACATAAGTAGGGGGGTGATAAGCTAAGTGAAAGTATGGTTTGTATATGCTTTGTGCATAATGTGAGAACTTGTAGAGCTAAGTGCAAGTGGTTGTAACAGACTATGAAAGGCTTTGTGCTCAACCTAGCTCGGGGAAGGAGGATCTAGTGAGGTGTGAGCAGATCTCCTGTCTTATGTGGAGTAGGGTTTTTGTGGATATGTGCATGTAGATGATTGATTGAAGCTAATAAATAAGAAGAGTTGGTGGACGTATCCCCAGGGTGGGGGTGAACCACGTAAATACTTTGTTATTCTTCTTTGTGCGATGTTCTGATGTATTTATGAGTTATCTGTTAAGTGAATGATATAGATAGATAGATAGATATGTTTATTCTTTGTTCTTATGATGAATCTGGATGTTAGATCTGATATAGGTGAATGTGCTTAGTGCCTAAATCTGCTAGATCTGATCCATTTATATATGCTAAGTGCTTATATACATTAGATTAGGTTGAATGTTGCGATGCTCTATTTTATCTGCGAAGTAGATATTGGGTAAATAATTATGAACTAATGGTGCTAAGTGCTCTATTAAGTATTATAATCACATATATGTGTCTCATCTAAGGTTGCAGACACCTAAGTCCTGCAACCACCACTACCTCTACCTCGGGTGAGACTTCATATGCTTCACAGGTGTTGACGAAAGGGTCAGTAGTTAGGGTTTTGTTGGTGCATTGTTGTAGCATTGAACCCTGGGTCTACCCCTATTCCAACAATGTTACATATTTCTAGGAGATTTTGTAAGATCTTGACAGATGATGGGTCATTTAGTAACTTAACACAAGATTGCAGAATTTGTTTTATGTTACTTAATTTCTCTACAAGTTGTGCCTCACTGGTATGGTCCATTAAGGAAGGCATCTCATACATAGGATAGTTTTGATTTTGCTACACAACTGATGTAGATGCAACATTTTGCTTGAGAAACTCTTGTGTTTCCTCGAATGTTTCCTTTTATTTATGTGCATCAAACTGCTTCTTTGGTTCAGTGTTCTTCTTCACCCATTGGTGTTGCGCTGGATCTTGTCTTACTACATTAACTCCTGTCTTAGCTCCTCCTCGCATGACTATGTTGATATTTCTTCCATCATCCTTGGCTTTTGCAGAGATCCATTGTATGTTGTGGTTTTTTTGGTTCCTCTTTTCCTGGATCTTTCCCAATAATGTCAGATAGTCCTTTGTATCATGGTCTGCTTCATGACAATACATATATGTTGTAGGTGGAAGTGGGCATTCCCTTTCATAATGTCATGGTTGTTGGAAGTAGTGAAACACTACTGGACCTCTATGTCTTCCAAATCCTCCTCTACCTCGTCCTCCACCTCCATATCAAACCCGATCTCCTCATAGTGCATTGTATTGTGCAGGGTTATACTGTGGCTTCACGTTGTTATATCGTAGTTGTGCAATGTTATATTGTTGTTGCGCACTATTGTATGGAGGTGGTACCTAGTTGAAATGAGGTGCATCTTTCCCAATCATCATTTCTTCTTGCACCCTATAAGTATATGAAGTTATTTCTCTCATCAACTCCATTGTCCTACAATCTTTATCATCATGACCCACTAACTTGCAAAAATTACAGTATGAACTCTTGGGTACTGCCTGATACTTCTACATCATTGGAAATGATATGGATCATGCCCATGCATTTTTCATATCACACACCATGGCCCTCCTGTTGGAAAATTGTTTGGTACTCATTTTTTCATGTACCGCATGAAAGTTGGGCAATCATTCTTATGGTGTCCTTCTATCTTGCATGTGGTACACCAAACGATTTCTCTTTTCTCTTTTCCCTTATTCTAGTTAAGCTGAAATATTAGATTCTTCAAATCCTCCTTTAACTCCTCTATTGTTGAATCTGTCTTCTGATACTAGTTCTCTTCCATTTGTAAGGCTTCCTGTAGAGCCTCTTCCTGAGATTGGAAATTTTGTTGTCTTAAAGGTTATTTCAAATGTGGTAACAATTAGTTTACAAATAAGTGCCTATGTTGCATGTCAGTCATTACATACTTCAACATGCCCTTGAGATGCTTAAACCTATGATCAATCTCCCAAACAGACTCACCTGGTTTATTCCCGATTTCAATCATTTCATTCATGTATTGATATTCTAAGCTACAATAGTCCTTGTTACTCCTAGTGGATTGTTTACAGCTAGGATCATGTAAAAATCCAGTGCACGATCTCTTAGCGTGATATATAATTATGCAAGTTGTGTATCCTCATATTTGATCTGCTTTCCTTCCCAGATACTATCACAAATGAATAAATTCTTTTCATGGTCCTCTGATGCCTCTCCCTGAAATTCTGGTAACCTGATCATGGGATCATGTCCTTCCATTTTAAACTGTGTTGAACTACTAACTCCACATGATGTAGATATTTGATTGTTACTTCTTGAATTGGCTCCTTGAGTTTTTGCTCCTTGTTTAGATGTGTTTCCTGATGTCTTTCTTCCACTAAAACTCAATTTTCTAAATGGTGGTTTTGTTTCTGGTGTAATAGTCTCACATGGGCTTATGGGTTCCACACTAACAATGATCTAGATTGGAGTTCTACCTTATGCTCCTACCCTTGGACCTCTTGTTTTCCTTTCATATTTTGTGCATGGGATTTACTCAATCTTATCCATAGCCCGAAGATCCTCTACCTCTTCCTCATCTCTTTCCCAACCCTCTCTATCAACTATGGCTCTCTTCTTATTATTCATATTATATTGGTAGGGTACTCCACTGTGCATCTTTCCAGTTGTTGCCATTATTTTCTCTATTTGGTCTTCCTCCATCATGATTGGATCCANCTGGTCTTTCTCCATCATGATTGGGTCCATGGCCTCCTTATTCTTTCCTTTATCTATTTACTCCTTCATTTCTCCACCTCTTGATGGTGCTTCCCCCCTTCTCCCATGCACGCAGGGAAGTTTAGTTGTTTGATTCCACGATCATCATATCGTTGTTATATAATAAAATCTTGATTGAAGTATACAACGATCTAATATACCTACCTCTAGGTAATTTTAGAAAATAATTCTCTATTGCATTGTAAGACTTCATGGTATCTACTACAAATTCGGTGATAAACCCTGCAAAAATACTGTCTAATCAAAAATCTATTGTGTGTGTAAATTTGTTGTTAACTTGCCATAAATACGCAATCTCTATAGGATTCCACTCTAGTTGTCTAATTCAATTTGTTGGGTAGTTGTATTTTAATCTCAATAGCCAGTCCTGTAAAAAATGTGGAAAATCATAGACAAATGCCTCATGCAAGTCACTAAACACGTATTTGTCAAGGTATTTTCATAGTGTTAACTTAGGGCTTATGTTGTCCTTCTACGCAAGCTCAAGTTCCTTTTTTTTCAACCATATTTCAATCTCCTCCTTCGCTAGATTGCATGGCCTAAACATTCCTTTTTATACATTCATTCTTCGTATGCTTCTTCCACGGATCTTATCCACTCAATCCCATGCATTTCCATCTAGAAACATAACCATTTGTTGGTTTAGTTCTTCCTCTTCTACTTCTTGGGTTGACCCAGATTCCGATATGAACATGTTTCCAACAAAACCCTCTAAAACTATCGACCCTCTTGGTAAACCAAAAGGAAACACAACACACAAAGTGCACTGCGCAGTCTCACCTGAGACAGTTTTGTGGGTGATTGCAATGCTCAAGTTATTGCGGTCTAGGAATGATTGGGTATCTGGGATTGTATTTTAGCATCTTCAGGACTTAAACCAATTATTCAATCTATTATTCATAGGATCCATTCATCTGTTAAGCTCATGCATGCATTCTAATAGATCTAACTTAACCATTCACTCATCCATTCATAAATTAACTATTGATAGAAGGTAAATATGCAATAAACATCATAGATACCACATGTTTTATCGTGGTTCACTCCCTCCTGGGCTACGTCCACATAGGTCTAGCTTCTATGTTCTTTTATTTAGATTTTTGCAAAATATGGCACTACACGCACTACATCTCCCATCGTATAATCATGAAAAGGTTCAATAAATTCAGTGAGGTGGACTAGATCACACCAGGATCCTCAGCCTATGATCTAACCCTCAAAATATGGCCTACTTGGCTCTTCTATATCTCAACAACTTACAA
>JASDQU011027270.1:36885-50413 GCA_032191745.1 Picea mariana | reverse complement strand
ATGGTTTTCTAATTTTGGTTAAGGAACTATGGTTGTTGACTAATCCAGGTAAATGGATTAGGTGTTTCGATGTCGCATGATCATATATACATATTGTATTTTAAACAATGAAAAATGATGATGAATAAAAGATTAGAGGTGTGGCTCTAAACTGGTTGTTGGTTTTCCAAGGTAAAATCTCTGTGTATTGTGTGTGTGTGCCATTGTATATTTTCTGTTTTTATTAAGAATATGTTTGCAGTAATTAATTGTACAAGGTTAAAATCTACTCGTGGTCGTGGCAATAATGGTTAATATGAAATAAAAGGACTCACATATGCAACCCGAGGGCGTAGTTCTACGCACAAGAGGGTAAATTGTGGTTTTGCAGATGTCAAAGGCAAGGAGAACCCTTGAATCATTGCACCCAATAGATAAATTGCCCTTCAACAAATAAATCGCTACACCCAACCAATAAAATTGACCAGATCAATGAGAAAACACAGTCATACATTGGGAAATTAGACCTCTCTGAGGAAGAACGTGGCCTTACACATCTGTACAATAGAAAAATCGATCTGTATTGTCCGTACGACTCCAGAGAGGAGGGGGAGGAGGCTGGTTTTGTAGACGACGAAAAATCAAACCCACGGGAAAACATTTCACCCAAAAAGTCCTCCTGGATCAAAAGTTATCTGTTTCAGAAGAAATGGCTAGGTTTGGTAAAAAAAAATAGGCTTGGTAAACCACCAAACCTAAAAAATTGCCCAAAACTTTAGGTTTCTTAAAAAAATAAACGACATAAGCTAAGCTAGGAAAATTAATTTAAATATGGGCAAACGAAAGCCGATTTTTACAAACCAATAGTCGATCTTAACTGATTCCTATATTCCAGAGACAATGATAAGATTGGATTTGTGGAAAATAACTCAGAAAAGGCAAGATCTTCTTAGATTCAGTGAAAACCGAAGTGGTTGTCCAGATAAAAAACAAATCCATAAGATAAAGGGGTCGAAACAAACATATCTATTGGAACCCGAAATTCAAAAATGAATTTGTGCAAGTAGAAATAACTCGACAACTGACTCTAATACCATGTTAGATCTTCTTTTAATTGATGTTAATGTTAGCAACCATTTAATTTCATTGAATGTAGGTTGTTAACGCTCCTGACAAGTTGTTTTCATTCTTCTTTCAATTAATGTTTTGTTTTGTTTATTATTATTTATTTTATTTTTGTTTAATTTTGATTTTTAAACTATATCTCTTTACAGGTCAGTTTAGTTTTTACACTTTATTTTACGTTATTAAGTTTAGTTTTTGCACGTTATTAAGTTTTTTTTTGTTTATTTTCCTTTTGTTATGATCTTCTAATTTTATTCAGAATACTTTGGTTTATTTCCTTCTTACTCAGAAAAAATACAAACACTCATTAAAGACTTATACTTGTTATTTAATTTAAGATGATTACAGATTTCTAACAACAACATATAAAAGATCAAAATGTCTAACTTTTATTTTAGGACCAACACTAATTGTTTCCTAGAGATGTGAATGCTTAAATAGTGTCAATAGATTATTGACCTATTCTTCTTATCTTTCATTTTTTTCACACCTTTTTGCATAACTATTTATCATCATATGTAAAATGGATTACTACCCCTTTTAGCATAGTTATAGAGTATTATTGGTGATTATATATATCATATGTGTTTACTTGTTTCGAGTATGAAATTAGAAAGATCTTATGTTTTGGCTTAAATAAAACCAATTTTTTAGGTGGATTCACCATGTGTTGATCTCATTTTGATTCAATGATTTTGGAGAAATATTTTCCACAAACACAATTGAGATTTTGAATAATGCCATAAAGCTTGTCTTGGAGAAGATGACTCTTAAATTTATGGAACGAATTTTAAGAAAAATAAATAAAAGAAGTGTTTTTTTTTAACCTCTAATGTTTTATAGTGATTTCTATTAGTTTTCTATTGGTTTTTTTTTTCATAAAATGTGAGATATTATTAAGTTCAATATTCTCAAGATAATTAAAGAATTAAGGAAGTCAGGGAGAATTTGTAAAGCTAGGAGTATCATCTTTATTCCCAAAAAGGATCTCGCTATAAATTTGATGTTGTAGCTATTTCAATGTGAGATATTATTAAGTTTAATATTCACAAGATAATTGAAGAATTAAGGAAGTCAGGGAGAATTTGTAAATCTAGGAGTATTGATACTTCTCCATCATGACATATTTCCATATTGGATGACTGGCTGCCTCCTCATAACAAGAATTCTCAAAATGAATGATGTGGCTCACAGCTGTGTCATAGCATGAATATCTCTAAGGTTTCTTGCTCACTCGAAAGGTACCACAAGGAGTTGCATATCCTTCAGCCTCCTGTAGAGTTTGACGAGCCCATGTAGGTCTCTTTCGACCTACTGCAATATCTTTGGGAACATCAATTGGAGCTACAGGATCAATGAGATCAATTGGATCAATAAGCTCAACTGTCTCCCTCTCAACTTCTAGAGGGTGAGGGGGAGAAGGCACCATCTCTTTCTGTCTCTCACTATCAATATTCACGCGAGATCCTTTAGATCTCGTGAAAGTTGCCTCCTACTCAAAGGTAACATCTTTACTCACCTCAATTTGTCTCTAACGAGGTATGTAGATCCGGTATGCCTTCGAAGACTCATTGTACCCCACAAATGTACCCTTTCTTCCTGAAGGGTCTAGCTTGGTCCTCTTCTCCTTGGGTACATGAATATATACTGGACACCCAAATATCTTGAAGTGTCCAACCTCAGGCTTCACTCATGAACTATGTCCATACTAGACATCTCGTGATTCCCTCATGGAACACATGTCTAAGACATATCAAGGTTCCCTCATGGAACCAATGTCTAAGACATTTTGAGGTTCCCCCATGGAACCTATGTCTCACAAGACATATCAAGGTTTCCTCTTGAAACCAATGTATTGGTTCCTTCATCTGACCATCTGAGGCATGTCAGGATGAAGTCCACATTCTCTCCTACTAATACATACAGGACCCTCCCGTTCAATATCGAAAGAAGTTATAATCTCAAATGGTGGATCTTCACTAGCGAGCAATCCTTCACGGGTAGTCCAAAGAGATCTCTATCAAAATGTGTGCCCATATCCATTGTAAAAAGAAAAACCGAGAGGCTACTTATATAGTGTGAATATTGCGAAGATGGTTTGCACAATGGTGAGCAGTAGTAAAACAATTGTTGTCGCCAGACCTAGAATTTTCCAAGGAGATGAGAAATGCTCCTTCTAAAGCTACTAAAAATGGATCTCAACTCCACAGATATTGATGTTGAGAAAAATCTTCTCAATGTGATGCGTCCATTGTTCTTGTTCTTCTTCTACCCTTTCGACTGTAAAAAACATATGAAGCAATGGTCTTAGCCGCAACTAGATGATCAAGAAATTCATCATATTCTGGGTTTGTTGCACAGATTCATTGTGTCTCCATAATCCCATAATGGTGAGTGTGAGGGGGACAACTACAGAAGGCTCCCCTACCAAGATGAAGACACCACAGTGAATGGGGGCGACAAAGACAATGAAATGACTGAGGTCGAATGCAATATCCATCGTGCAGTAGAATTAGGAAACATTGGGATCAAATTTAAGCGACGCGACAGAGGCATCAAAAATATTAAATTTGACAAGATGAGCGCCACAATTTACCTTCCTCCTCACTATCAAAGACTCCACAGAGATACTATTCCATAACCTGATCGCTTTTGAGATGTGCAAGCCATCTGAATTCAATTATGTTGTGTGTTACGTGTGTTTGATGGACCAATTAATCGACTTAGAAGCATATGTGGCTTTGCTCAGAAGAAAGGGCATCGTTACAAACCACCTTTGGGAGCGACGGAGAGGTTTCCAAGCTGTTCAACAGTCTATAAAAGGGAGTGATTTAGTTCGAGCTCGGCGATATCATAAGCACCTAGAATAGGCAACGCACTGCCCATGATGTGTACAATTATGGTTATTCTAAGCTCTTCTCCCTTGTATTTTTGTACAAGTCTCACAATTTCACACATAAGCTGCTCTCTTGCACTTCCATGGTTAAACCTGCACGACGAATCATGGGAAGTGTAGATGCTCAGAAATCCCATCTACACCTTCACATCCTCATGAGAGTCTAATGGATTAAAATGAGGCAGAGTTAGTGTATGCATAAAATTAGATATATATTTTGTTCATGTTGCACTGCCTCCCAATGCCACCACAATATCTATGCGTCCAAGCTATTTAATCTCCGTGTCATCGTATGAAACTACAACATAACCAATCCAGTTAGGTTCATCTCCGCCTTCAAACATATATATTCTTCAAGAAATCGGGAGCATTAATATCCAGTTTGGCAGCCTAAATCTTGCTACCGCACACAACAATTTTCATGCTAGTTATCTTCTCTCATTTTCCTGGGCCTCCGGTGATGGAGTCAAGCCCAATCCTGCTTTGATACCATGTTGTTTTTCTTCATGAGAGATATGATCGATATATTATTACAATGATGAGTGTTCCGTATATAGGGAACATATGGTGACCATCCATGAAAGAATGCGTCCCTTGGATAATCAATAACTATTTATTATTAATTTACTTATTATATATAGTATTTAATAATCAATAATTATATTATTAACTATTATTCTAAGAGAATGTCTTCCCGATGTTGTCCAAACATCAACAAAGGCTTGGTACCATTAGAGCAACTTTTTGACAACAATGATGTGGCTAGGAGCCCTAAAATTACTGCAAGTGATGAAGATGTTGAAGATTGCAACATCGGGACTAAGGAAGATCCAAAAATCATCAAACTGTCCAAAACACTCAGCCCTGAAGTCAAGCAAAGATATATCAATTTAATGAAATAATTACCTGATGTTTTTTTCTGGAGTTAGGAAGACATGTGATTCCACTCAAGGAAGGTCACACGCCTTTCAAACATAAATTAAGAAGAATTAATCCTTTGTTGCTGCCCTTAATTGAAAAAGAGATAAATAAACCGTTCGAAGATAAGATCATAGTGTCCTTGAGATTTTCTAAGTGGGTGGAAAATCTGCTACCTGTCAGAAAGAAGAGTGGGGAGATCAGATTATGTGTAGACTTCAGAAATCTAAACAGAGTATCTCTCAAGGATAATTACCCATTGCCTAAGATGGATCAAATACTGCAGAAAGTGGTTGGTTCTTAGAAAATATCAATCTTGGATGGTTTCTTTGGGTATAACCAGATCATGTTACACCCTAATGAGCAGGAAAAAAACAACCTTCACAACACCATGGGGCACCTTCATGTGTTCTAAAATTCCATTTGGGCTCCTGAATGCAGGAACAACATTTCAAATAGCTATGAACATAGATTTTGCTGATGAGAAAGACAAATGCATTGTTATTGACTTAGATGATATCACTGTGTATTCGGTTTCTGATGAAGAACATCTCAAGCATCTAAGAAGGAATTTTTAGAAATGCAGAAAGTTTGGCATTTCATTGAACCCCAAGAAATCGAATTTTGGCATGGAAGAAAGGAAGCTGCTTGGTCACAAAATATCAAAGGAGGGAATAAAGATAGATCCTAGCAGGGTTGAAGGAATCCTGAAAATTGGCACGCCTAGAAGCAAAAAAGAGGTACAATCTTTCTTAGGGAAAGTAATTTTTTTGAGAAGATTAATCCCTAACCTGGCGGAAATCATAAACCATATCATTGACATGCTCAAGAAAAGAAATGAGATAAAGTGGACTCCTCAAGACAGGAAATCTATTGAAGATGTCAAAGTAACATAGACCATAGCTCGAGTGCTGGCCAGTCCCAATTTTGAAAAAGACTTTGTACTGTTTTCTTTTGCCTCAGAGCACACCATTGCTAGTGTCTTATTACAGAAATATGAACAAAACTTTGAGAAGCCTATAGCCTACTTTAGCAAAACATTGAGGGACTCTCCATTGAAATATTATATCATGGAAAAGCAAGCTTATGCGTTGGTTAAAGCCCCAAAGGAGTTCAGAGTTTATATCTTGCATTCCCACACTGTTGCTTATGTACCCAATAGTTCTGTGAAGGACATCTTAAGTCAGCCAGATCCTGAGGGAAAAAGGGGAAAGTGGATAGTTGTGTTATTGGAATATGACCTTGAGATCAAACCTACAAAGTTAATGAACGGGCAAGGACTTCCAAAGTTGATGGCTCAGTCAAACTGTGAACTCCTGGGAGTAAATTTCATTGTTGATTTGTCTACAGATTCAAGAGAAGAAGAAATCCCTCAGGTATCTAAAAAAATTCTTTGACTCTCCATGGTATGCTAACATCATTTATGTATTGAAAAATTATAGGCTCCTCTTGAATTGACTAAAACCAAGGCCAGGTTCTTGAAGATGAAAGAAATAAAGTTTTGTATTGTAAATCAATCTCTATATTGGAAGGATCCACAGGGAATCTTGTTGAGTTGTTTGCTGGAGGAAGACGTAGAGAGGACCATCAGAGAATTCCATAAGAGTGACGGTGGAGGACACCATTATTGGAAAACTTTTGTGCACAAGATATTGAGGGCTGGGTTCTATTGGCCTATCATTTTTTCTGATGTCTACAAAGAGGTTTCAAGATGTCATTAATGCCAAATTTTTTATGGGAAGAAAAAATTGCAGCCTTTGCCTTTGAATCCCATCTCTGTTGAAGCACCTTTTAGACAATGGGGCCTTGATTTCATAGGAGAAATTCATCCACAGTCCTCAACTCAAAAAAAGTGGATTATGACAGCCACAGATTACTTCACCAAGTGGATTGAGGCAGTTCCCACCAGACATGCCACAGATGCGGTTATCATCCAGTTTTTGGAAGACAATCTTTTGTCCAGGTTTGGGTGTCCAATCAAAATCATTACAGAAAATGCAAAAAACATTAAAATCCAAAAAGATGGAGAAATTTTGCAGTGAATACAACATAACTCTTGGCCACTCCACTTCTTATTACCCTCAAGGTAATGGTTTGGCTGAGTCATCAAATATGAGCTTAACCATAATTATCAAAAAGCTGTTGCAAGATAACAAAAAACATTGGCACAAAAAGCTCATCCAAGCACTATGGGCTGACAGGATCACTCCAAAAATATCTATTGCCACTTCACCCTTCCAGATCATTTATGGCACAGAAGAAATTTTTTCTGCTACATTAGGGTTGCCAGTGATGAGATTGTTACAACAACATGATGATGAAACGGATGCCACTCGAAGAAGAAAACATGAATTGATCAATGTCCAACAGACAAGAGAAAAATCCTTCAACAATGCTCAGTTGCACCAAGACAAGATTAAAAAGTCTTTTGAAAGGCATACCAAGGAGGAGGATTTCAAAGAGGGAGACTTGGTATTGAGATGGGATGCCAGAAATGAGGACAAGGGAAAGCATGGGAAATTTGACCATCTAAGGCTGGGACCTTTCAAAATTGTGGCATACCATGGGAATGATGCCTATCTGATACAGGAAAGTAATGGAGACATCATTGGAGGAGGACCTATGAATGGCAGGTTCCTCAAACATTATATCGTTTAAATCAACCATCACCCTTTCCATTCATTGTACATAGCCGTTTTGTTTTTCAGTTGAAGCAGTTGAAATTAAAGCAGCACGACCGAAGCCCAAGGTGAAGGCCCTGAGCTATGCCGAGTAGATTTTGATTTTTTCGAATAAATATTGGTAAATTCAGTTGCATGAGTAAATCATAGCCCAATGGGTAGGCACCCAATTTGTCGTTCTTTGCTACATTCCTCAGTTGGAGCCCATGTTATCACCATAACAATTTCTGTGTGAAACCTAGATCTCAAGACTTAGCAAGGCGCTAAACTGATGTGGAGGCATGACAAACTAGAGGATAGGGCTAAGTCTAGTGAGAGGAGGCTAAAACTATCGGTAGCACAAATTTGATGGGACCCGACAGGTTGCAGATCGTAGGCACTACGTATCAACGTTCGGGGATCATTTCGGGGGGAGGAGTTGCGCGGAAAATAATTCCCGAAAGCGGGCTGAAAAGTAAACCGCGATTTCGGGTCGGGACCACGTGGCGCCACTGGGTGAATTTTGAGGCGATAAGCGGGTTGCCCCAAACCACTCCCTCTCACCCCCGAAATCGGGAAAGTATATAAAGGGGGCGCTTGTCGTTATTTTATTATTTTTTCAAATACTGGAACATTGAAAGTTGGCGCGACCACTCCATTCAAACTGAAGCTCATCAGTACGCCAATCTCACACCTTTTTCACTCATTTACATGTATTTTTCATCGCCAACATGGACCCTATCATTATGTTTGTAGAAAAGCAATACCCCATGTCAAATGAAGAATCCCTAATTGACAAATATTCAGATGTGTTCGACACCAAAATCTCCATTTCGCCCATCTCCGTGCCAAGAGCCAATCTGTTCGATAACATAGGGAAGCAGATACCCTTCCTTGAAGCAGTCTAGGCCACTATAGTCCCTTACGCTGTCGAGGTTGTGTTCCCTTTCCCTGAATTCATAGGTTGGTGCTCAACGCAATATTCACAGGAAGAGAAAGTTATCTTAAATAAACGGGGGTCTGAGGTCCTGTGTAGGGTAGAGAGTCTGTCAATTTGAGGCGCCCTCAGCATACCAGAGTCCTCCGCAGTGTCTGAACCATTCGAAGAAGAAAAGATGATTATGGTTTACAAATAATGTCCTTCAGAAGTCAAATACATATTCTTACAAACAATTGTCAAACCAGATCATATTTCTGAAATTCTGTCCTTGCCATTGAGTGTTAATGTCATGGTTATTGAAGTCCAATGGGTCTGTTCCATACTGAGTCAAATTTTAGGTCTAGATAATGACAAGTATGTGGTCGAGGTCATGTTAGGTTTTCTGTTGGTGTTTTTCCAGTCAGAGTCCAGTCAGTCAGTCTGCATCAACTTCGATAAATTCACAGCTGATAATATCCATAGACAACTATTGAATTTCCAGTCACTAAGACATTTCAGATATTACACATACTTGTTGAAGATTTTTCTAGAAACAAACAAGAGAGAGTTCCCTGAAGAAGCATTCATATCAACTGAATGTAAAAGGATCACATTGCTCATTTTTATCAACAAGGTCATGTCCAGGGTTTACAACCTGATTTTCAACACCAACCTACCAAGAGTGTTGGATGACATGAGAAGTTATTTACAGCCAAATCCAAAAAATAGAGTGGGGGACTGGGTGTTGTTCATGTATTCAACAATGATATAGGTTTATGGTTGTCATGAATCCCCCTATCTTCTACCTATTTTTCTGACACCCAGAGTCTTTTCCCTTGAGTTCATCAGGCAAAGAATCATAATAGAGACAAAGCACTTCCTCAAATTACACAAGGCTTCCAACCTCAAATTTCCTTTCATCATTGATCTTTTATTGTCAAGACAAGATCATGCTTATCTCATGTCCAAGCAAAGCTCAAAGAGTTTGGTTATGCACAGCTACAGGGGAGAAGATATGATCCACATCAGATCATATCCAAGAGAAGAATGATGAACACACATGCCCCCTATGAGCATGAACATGTTGAGGGTTTTGACAAATTGGAAAATCTAGATGTTTGTGCTAATATGGAAGCAATCTTGCAGCCATCTCAAACACAACAAGTGGAGGAAAACCTGCAATAGACTCAAACACAACAAACTCCTCAGAAGCTGATAGTTAAAGTCCCCAAGTTAAGTGTTTATAGCAAAAGATGCAGTTCAGAGGCCCTGGGCACCATTAGTCAACAAACTTCCCCTAAGAAGATAAAGATCACACAATCCCCACAGATAGTGGATCTAGAGGAGGAAGAGCCTAAAGAACAGGTGAATATGGATATGGTGGAGAGTGGCACCAACACTATAGAGGTTGGGAAAGGAAGCAAGCTCCAACGTGAAGGCAACTCAAGAAATTTCAGTAGTAAAACACACATCTTTGATAAGGCTTCTGGAGCAACTTACCAATCTAAAGAAGATTTGGCAAAACAATATGCTAAGAAAGGAAATTTGGCTATGAGTGAACTAAGGGAGTTAATCCCTAAAGTAGAAAATATTTCTCAGCACAAGTATTCTCTATTCACAGTAAGAGATATAGAGAAGAAGACATTTAACATAACAGTTGCAGATGAGGATAAAGTATCCGAGATCAAGCTAAAACATGAAAACATCAGTGCTCTAGACAAAGTGAAACTCCACAGGAATACGAGTGATATGCTATATTAAGATTACTTGGGTCTAAGCCTGAAGAATTCAAAGTTGTCAACTTATGCAATTAATTTGGAAGGGCAGTTGAGGCAAGAAAAACCATCCAACACGGCTTGGAAAACTGAGGTCAAGAGGCTAGAATCTGAAGGCCCTCAGGGAATGAAATCCTCGTTAGAATAAAAAGACAAGTTGATTCAAATCTTGAAGAAGAAACTAAAAATGTCTACCATAGAGCATCCACAAACAACAGAACTGGTTGCTCTAGAACAGGAGAAGGAGGCATTTTGACAAGAGGCATTGAACTACAAGGCCAGGGTATTACAACTAGAGCAAGAAAAAGTGAATTGGTCACAAGGGCAGACAAAATTACCAAACATAGTTGTAGTTGTACCTTCTACTGCAGAGGCTGGACCAAGCACTGAAGGGCTTGTCTAGGCTATGTCACAAGTTAGCCTGAAGGTGGGAGAAATCAAAGGGCTAAAGGGAGATATAGAGAAATTGAAGCAAGAAATGAAAACAAAATATTAGAGGATGGATCAGTTTCAAAAGAAGAATCACGATTTGTAGGAAAGAGTAGACAAGATGAAAACAAGGTTGAGAGGCAAAGGATTGTTGCAGGGAGCCAAACACATCATCTGGGATTCTATTGTTGTTGAATCTGCTAAGTTCAGGGTGTACTTGAACTTCATCAATGACAAAGATAACATGGCCATCAGAGCCAGAAGCAGGTGCATTGTTGTAAATGAGTCCCTCGCAAAGAAACCATCAGAGTGGGCCCAAAATGCCATAATCCTGCTAAACTACATCCCCACTGCAGAACTTCAGACCATTGGGATCAAAGATAGGACTACATTGATCATCTGGGCCAGGAGGGTCATTGCCAAGCATAACCTGCTAAAATCAATCCAAACCAAGGCCATACAGATGGAGCAAAGTATACAGGAATTCAAGGATCTGTTTGAAGAGTTGTTCACCAAAGGCCTCCCACCATTTTGGGATGGTAAAGGAAAATTTAATGATCAGGAGGAATAAAAATCTCGCCTCGCTCAATGCAGGATGGATCACTCCAAGTTTGAAAGCTTGGAGGAAAACTTGAAAGGAGCAACCCTGGTTGAACATTTGATTACAGATTTTGAGATCCTGAATCATTTCAAAACAATGAAGATTGGACTGCCAATCATGATGTATGCCTCTTGCATTGACCTAGAGATCCTAATCAAAGAAATGATGGACTACAATATCCCTTCTGACTTGCAGTGGAAGGAGATAATGCGGTTGGGTAAAAAAAAGTGCAGTTTTCGAGGAACCAATAGGTAATGCCCAAGTGTAACCAAAATGGCAGATCAAAGAGAGGACCAAAACAGGACAAACGACAAAGGAAGAAGCTGAAGAGTTAGAGGAATCGACAGTTGGTTCATGAAACGTTTTTGATTAATCATTGTAATCGGTTCCCATACCAAAACTGTCAGTTGTAATTATTGTAATCAGTTTTAGAAGCTGAAATGTTTCAGTTCAACTATTGTAATCAGTTTCTAATTGAAGGAACTCAAATTGTATAAATGTTAGAAGTTCCAAATGTATTAATGTTGGCAGAAGTGCAAGGGCACCTTTTTCGTTGTTCTAAACCAAATTGTAATTTTCTGGAGCTGAATTCAATACATATGCAGAAGCTTTTGAAGTCTCTATGAAAAGATTCTAATGGTGGTGATATGAGTTTTGTTTTCTCTCCTTGTATGTATTTCCTGTGTTATTTAATTCCATTTACACCATCTTCTGTTTAAATTGGATAGTTTAAAAGCCCAGAATTCATCTTGTGATGCTCTTGGCTTAAGCAATTTAAACTGTGCTAAGTTCTTCATAACTAATTCAGAATTCATTTCATAAATGCTTTGATGCAATTACTTGTTTTCTTCTTCTTCTTACACTCTGCAAACTACAATTTATAACTCAGATTCATCGGCTCACTTAGCCTTTCTCCTCTGGAGATTTCTACTGGCCAGTCAATGTTTTCATTCATTTTCTGAATTTTTACTCCATAGCCCTAAGTGTCCCTCCCCTTCCTTGCCAACAAATTTATAAAACCCCCCCAAAACAAAATAAACCTAGACATTGATTGCCAAAGAAACACCAAGTGACACGAGAGAGCCCTCTCTGAGCTGAGCAGGCTAGTAACCAACTCTAAAGTTGGTTTGTAGGTTACCTATGTTGTTTGTTTATTAGCTGAGCAAATTTATAGAGTGCTAACAGGAGGCACGCCGTATTAGTGGATGCCAGTTTGGAGGAAGATCCCCTCTTTTATGGTGAGGAGGATACTTCGATCTACATGAGTGTCTGATTGAGCTTCTCAGAAATTAGGGTATGTACCCATTTTCTATGGGGATGAATTGATTCTTGTTGGGTGGTTATATATCCTTGATGAGGGATATGATTCTATAGAACCACTGGTGTCTGGGGTTGTAGGTATTTTTGTGGAACCTACAGGGTGCCTTGCAAGGTAGGGAGTCTTTGTGTGTTCATGGACTCTTTCATTCGCTTGTAGTCAACAATTTGGGGGAAATGGTGAGTGTAATGTCCATAATCAATGGATAAGGCACAAGGAAAGTTTGTTTTATTATTATTATTTTTTCCTTGACGTTGTTGGCCATTAGTGGTGCCCAAGTTCTGGTTTTGATTACCAGGGTTTTGAGTGCCCCCCGCTGGAGGGTTTTGATGTTGGAGGTTGCCCCCTTGTCCTTGGTTAGTGTTAGTTTAATTCTTCCATTTCTTTTTTCTATTATTCGACTAGGTAGCAGAATTTTCTGTGTTAAGTTGTTCAAAATCTTGAACTTGTTGTATGGTTGAAGGTTGAACGAAATTAACACGTGCATGCTGATGCCATTGTGATGGTGGGGCAATGGGTTGAGGGGACCAGGAAAAGGGTAATAAAAATTACTTTGTTGGGAGGTCCAAATTGGTTATAATATGTTGATGTCCCTCCACCACTCGTGTTGTATGACTGGGTCGGGGTTGGTCCTTGAATCAGGGTATGTATCAGATTCACAAATTGCGTAGGGTGGTGTCCCTTGGGTATTTGAGGAGAAAGAACTGCAAATGTGGCGTTGGGTATAGGAGGGGCATAATATGGGGTCCTTCCACAAGGGTTTGGTTGTTGGATGATACTAAAAGAGGGTATATGTTGGCCATAAGGTTTGAAATGGGTCATGGACTAAGCCCGTCTACTGAATGTGATGCTCTAGGCTTGTCTTGACCAAATGGAAAAGGAAGAGAGGCATCTAGTAGAACCATGTA
>JASDQU011027270.1:18632-30709 GCA_032191745.1 Picea mariana | reverse complement strand
GTAGAAGTGGTTTTTCAGAATTATGAGAGAATTTCAAAACTAATATCATGGCATACGAGAAGCTGGAAAAATGATAAAAATGTGTGTGTCAATGATTCAAAGGTTGCATGGGACCCTGGTTTCTCATCTACAAACCATTTTGCAGTCTAACTAATTACGGTTCTTTGAAATAAATGTAGCCAAATGGAATCATCCATGATGTTATTAGAGGAGCACCAAAGGTGAAACATCATGATGTGGTTGGCTGGGTCCTCACCTGGTTTACCATCAAACTTGGGAATGTCTGATGACAACTTAGTGGGAATATTTGGCCAAGTTTCATCATGCAAAATGGGGTCATTTGTGAGTTTTGTTAAATCTAGAATATTTAAGGAAGCCAAGTATGGCAAGATGGGAGTTGGCCGAACCATTGTATGTGAAGGTTGAGAGCCTATTGCTTGAGAGAAAGGGTTAACAAGTGGATTGTTTGGGATGTTTGTGTTGAGTAAGGTAGAACCAAGTGTTGACCCAAAAATCTGCTCTGGGCTCAACATGGTGTTTTACACTGTCATTCCTCCACAAACGTCCCTTTGTGGTATGGTTCTAGTCGAAGACAGTGGTGGGGGTCATAGTTTCTATGGATTTTTCCCTTGAAAGAGTATCAATTGGATACCTTCAGAGGATTGAGAACCCTCCCACATGATAATTCCTCATGTCAACACTATTCAGTTCATATTTATGAGCTAAGCATGCAGTTTGCAAGAACTTTAATGTTGCCCCCCTTCGCTTGTCACTAGGCGGGTCCCTTGGGGACGAGGTCCTTTCGCAAAGTATGAGATGAATCTTGGTCACAATTTGAGAAACATAATGCTACCATATTGTAGGGATCAGGACAAGCTTTCCAACGGGCTATCATGAGCCTGATTCCGACTCCGTATGACCCCCCTACGGAGTACGCAAAGTTAGCGTCAACCGAATCGCCAAAACCAATAGTTGTGACTTCCTGGTCTGATTATGTTTAGATTCCCATTTCAAAAGGAAAATTAAACCTAGAAATGGTGTAGGGAAGTGAGATACCTTTACAACGGTATATCCTGTGCTTGGTTTAGACCCTCGGTTGGTGAGAATGAGCTTTCGAAATTTCATGACCAATTTCAGACACTAGATTGGTTGTAGTGATTCGGGATTTAAAAATTGTTATTGAAGAGTTTTAAATAAGAGATTCAAAGATGCCACACTATAATGAACTCAAATACATTTCCAACGGATCCTCATTTTCCTCATTCCGACCTTGGATGGCCTAGTTAGAGTTGTCACAAGTTGGTCAATTATTTCGGGAAAAGGGNCAGGGTTTCATGATAGCTAAAACAATCATTAATTCTCCTAGCACACAAATCTATGGCCACCTCATCTAAGTACTTGTCGATACCTTTCCGAAGGTACCTTATTTTCCTTGATTGGATATCGTATGGAAATTTGGCGCTTTTCATAAGATTGGGTGCCATGTGGGCCCACCAACAAGTCAGGGGTTTTAAGCAGCCACTATTTCGGGCTAAAATTGAGCGTTGAGGTGACATTATTTTAGATTGGTGACGAAATATTCTCGAAGGGCTCGTCGAGACCTTTCCATCGATGTTCCCTGCCTCCAATTCCGACTCTGTCTCATCTGGAAACCTTTTTGAGGCTAAATCAACAACACCAAGGTCAAAGTCAAACTTTGACTTGCACAATTTTCGAGGAATATTAAAAAATTATAAAAATTTTAGAAATTATGGAAAATCAAGGGGAGGAAACGCAGCCTCCCTCATGCAATATTGGGGAAATTTGTTTTTTTTTGGAAAATTGGAAAATACAAAATCCCCCTCTCCCCTCTCTCAAGTCATTTTGGCATTTTGGCCAAGGGGAGAGGGAGCTCTGCAACATGCTTCAATGGCAGAAGGAGGATTTCCTGGCAGCAGGTGCAGGTCTGCATTAAGCATCCAACCATAACCATGCAAAAACCTTTAGATACAGAGCTAGGTAAACCCCCGTCAGTCCCAATTCAAAAGAAAAACTTGCTGGTTGTGGTGATTTTTTTTGCATGAGAGAGTGTTATTTCTGCATTCAGAGTGATTATCTTAGTGCTAGTTCAGATTTCAATTTTGTTGCCGGTTCATGTTTGTTGGTGTTCCATTTTCAGTTATTTTATATGTGCAAAAAATTCAAAGGGGAGGGGATTCAAACCCCTCTTGGGCACCAGGCCCAATCCTCCAAGGCTCCTTTAGAGGATTAAATTTTTTACCGTGGCTGAGTATGCAGGCCTGTGCATGGACATTTGTAGGCCCTAGGCTTTGAACCCCAGCTCCCTCCCTTTTCCTTTGCTGAGAAATGCCCAAAACCCCCCATAAATCAAGAAGGATGGGAGGGGGTTTGAACCCAAAGCCTCCCTCTCATAACTATTGGAAAAAACCCAAAAATGTCAAAATTTCAAAAATAATTTCTGGGGGTGGTTGGCCACCCGTCCACCACCACCACCCCCTCACCTTCACCACTGCAACTTGGCCACCACTCTCCCATCCCTACGTGCAAGCTTCTCCATTCCTCTCCACTCCCACAAACTCTGTGCGCATACCCACCAAGCCCACTCTTCCTCCACCCGTGGCTTCCCCTCTTCCCCTTTCCCCATAGCCTACACCTGCGCATGCCCTCAACCACAACCACCACTCCATACCCTGTACCTACGCATGCACCTCGCCTATCCACCATTTTTATCTCCCCTGTGTGCCCAACTCGTCCCCTTACCGTCCTCTCCTCCCTCTGCACTACTCCTCTTCCCCAAAACCCAACGCCTCCCTTCTCCCTCCTCTGCATGCACACACTCTGCCACCAATCCACCTCTCTCAACCCTCTTCCAAACCTCCACCCCCCACTTCCCTCTGCGCACTCGTCCCTTCTCCCAAATCCCAACCAGAACACTCTCCCCCAACTCTTACCACCTCCTCTAAACCCCTACGCGCTACCTAGCAGCTCCCCCACTTCCCCTTGCCACCTCCTCCCATCTCCTCTCCTCCCTCCGCTCCTCCATACCTCCGGGATCGGTTGGGTTTCATCCTGGTCGTATGGAAACCATGGGTGCCAGGTGCGGGTGGTTAGTTTTAATTTTAATTAAAATTTTTATATAATTTATATATGTATATATATATATTTTAATTTAATTTAATTTAAAATTTAATTTTTTAATTTTAATTTTAATTTTATTTTGTATATATATAAAATAAATTTAAATATATATTTTATTTACAGCCTGAGTGGGCCTAATGGTTAAGAACATGTGTTTCCTCCTAAGAGGTCACAAGTTCAAATCCAGAGGGGGGTAGGGTATGTATACCTCTGTAGACTTTACCGGTCAAATCGTTGGGCGAAGGGAGCCCCTTGTCCCACAAACAAGGGGGTCTCATACACCAATTTGGTGTTTGGCTTGGCCGTGACCTTAAAAATAGATTATTATTATTATTATTATTATTATATATAGTAAAATTAAAGTTTATAATAAAATTTAAAATGTTTTTAATAAATTTTATTATATATTTAAACTATATACTAAATTTAAATCCTCGCCCCCAAGGGTCACTGCACATTTTAAATGCATAATTTCGCCATACGGATGCGGATTTTCGCCCGTGAATAATCAAAACGACAGTGGAGAAGTCTAGACTCCATCCATTGCATTCATCTCTACAAATTCAACCCATAATTTTAGTGGCACGTCCCAGAGCGACAAGGACTCGTTATTGGCCCGATAAACATGTGCCGGAAGGAGGCCTAATTGGGGGTCTCCGAGGCCAAATTGGGCCGAATGAGGAAAACCCATTTCAGCCAAAGGTATGAAAACCTGTAGACTTCTATCAATTCTGGTGTCCAACCCACAAATTTTCCCCAATTTCAATTTTTTCTCTGAACAGTCTCTCGACCGGCTCCTTCCCGCGTACCTTTCTGGGGCCATATCTTACTCATCCGGAGTCGGATTTGCGCCAAACGAAAGGCAGTGAAAAGGTAGTAGACAGAGATACATCATGGGGACAAGAAAAAATAGTTTTTTTGGCCTTTTGGTATAGGATAAAATCCTCTCAAGGTTTAGGCCCAAGGGGTCCCCTCATCGAAACAAGCCCAAATCGAAGCAATGCTTCGGCTAGCTCACAGGGAAATTTATAGGCAGCAAAGGGGGAATATAAGCAGGTCTGAAAATTTCTTGAACAATGGGCATTTCCTTACATACAATGACCAAATCCCAAAGGTGCCTTTCCCCCCTAAGTAGCTCTACAATTTCCCCACACCTTGGGGCTTCATCCCGGTGAATCCAACAGCCATGGATGGTCGGGTACTGTCCTAAATCACCTCACCTACAGATGCAAAACATGGTAGCAATGAAAGAGCCTTTGGGATGGCACAAATCCCAAGGCAAATGGTGATGTGGCATATTGATTTTGTCATTTTATGAAAATTGACTTTTTGTAATATGTAGTCTCGCATGATTTGCTTTTTGGTATGTATACATTGTAATTAGGTGGTGAAATCAGATTTGATTTGATCCCTTTTGGATAAGATTCTCTTTTAGGATAAGGTTACTTTTTGGTAAAAAGACAAAATTACTTTAGGGTTGGTCCACTTGTCACTTTTCCAAAAGTGACAAGTGTCTTGTGACCTAACCCTAAGCCTTCACCTCTCCTTTATAAATAAGAGGGTTGGCATTGTAAAAAAGGAGGATGAATATAGTAACAAAGCTCTGCTGAAATTTTCCAAGACTCTTTGTGTGTGTGATACTTGTTAGATTTTAGTTGTTGGATGTGTCACTTGTTGGTTAAGGGTCGAGGGGTAGAAGTAAATGCTTTTTATGTTATCTATCTCGAGGAGGGATTGGTTAGCTAGGTGTTTGTTGTTGCTTTCTTGGGTCTAACTTGCTTGTTTTCATTTTCTAACAACTTGGTTTAACTTGTTTGATGTGTTTTAGTGCATATTTTCTGAAGTACTTAGTTGTTTTCAACCTTAGCTAGTGGCTGGGAGTCCTAGGGCCCCTTAGGACAACCCTCAAATAAGTGTCTTAGTTGGTTGTTCATACTTGTTTGCTTCCTCTCTTCGTTCATATACATTTTTGTTTTGTTTTCCTACCATTAACCTTGCTGTCCAAAATAGGAAAATTGGCCATTTTGGTCAATTTCCCCCCCACGGGACAACCATCTTAGTTGGTTGTTATATATATTTTATGTGCAAATTTTTGTTACTTCTAATTCAGTTTTTTCATATATAAATACTAAAATTTTGTTGTTTTCCTGCAAGGACATAACTGGTCACCTACTTTGCTTCTCCTAAGAGGTTAGGGACCACCTGAAGACCTGTTTGAGGCAAACGGGCCAGCAGGACAACGAAGAAAAAACATCAAATTTGATCAGTAAATCTACCCAACCACTCTCGTATTAACATTATATTCACTTGCACCCATTCCAAATTTTTTTGGCACACATACCCATGTTGATATGCTTTGTTTGTGTAGATAGCTTGAGTAGTTTACATGTGAATTTATGTTCATAAAATCTGATCTATACTTACATAGATAATCATCACAATTTCTAAATTTCAAACAGTAAACTTCTAATCCCCATACAAGGAATCAAATAGGGCTTTCATGCACATGGTGGCCTTGCCGTTCGCAAAGAGCCTCAATCCATTACTTTGGGTTGAATGGTGTGATCATTTACTTGTGATTAGTTAATTTTGTCATATTTTCATTGTATATTTTTTCATTCACTAATCTACAGGTGGCTGCCCCTAAATGAGCCATACAAAAATCAACAAGCTAAATACACTCAAAAATCCACAAAACACTTGAAAACAATTCAGGGGTCTGCCCCATATACTCAAAAAAAAAACTTATACTATTTAGCTACATACATATACATATTATTTAGCCGTGACATATATGCCACATACCTATTTAATTGTTTTCTGTATAAATTTTTAGATAGATTTCAAATTCAGTGACCAGGAGGCACGCTTGTGAAAGCAATATGTGACCTCGCCATGTGGATGGCCTGGTCCTTGCTTCAAGCAATTTCAATTTTATAGGATACTAAGAGTCAAATCCATGGAGTCTTCATCAGGAGCCCCTCAGAAGTTGTCTAGTTAGTATAAATCGAATGGTCTTCTTTTAGTACCACACGGTCAAGGAGTTGAATAACTTAGCTTGGTTGGAATACTAGTCTGCTTGGGTAAGACAAGCTAAAACTCCCTTTAGGGGGGTCCTGGGCCTCTTCCATTTCGTGGGTATCCTTCTTCCATCCAAGTGGCTTTAAGAGCCCGAAAGTGCTAGTGACGAGAAGTGGCTAATCCCTGCTTCTCTGAACTGCATGGGGCACTCTTCAACCTAACCACCGTGGTCTGCTAAGACTACTCTTCTTATACTAGTTGGTAGAGTTCTGAGATGTGTTTTCCTGATCCAGATAAGATTCAAAACAATGTGGTGGCCAAGGCATGTGTTAATAACAAAAAATCACCAATAAAATACATTTAAAGTCAAACCTTTCAGTCCACCCTTCACCCACGAACCGATATTGAAGTTGTAAATACTTTGCCTTATAACATAGCTGTAACAACTTGTAAAAAAGATGTCCATCTCCTTTTAAAACTACCTTTTTGATTTGACAATCTTCTGGGATCACTTCCTGGGTCACCCCGGGGGGTATCAAGCCATTCTGGCTTTTTTCCTGTCTTACAAGCTTCAAACAACTTGTTGTTCACAATTTACAACCATCTAAAAGGACTTCATTGTAGCTTTTAAGCTCATATTTCACCCTTGTTTTGCACTCTTTCACTTGAGGCATCCATTGGTTAATTGTCCAGGACATTGGTTTACCCCGAGGACCCATTCTGGGCCATTTTTTAACGCTTTAAGGAAGCGAACAACTCATTGTTCGATTTATTTAGTTCACTGTCCAAAAAATCAGCGAGCTTATTTTCATCCTATTGTCCATAATTTTTACCCCCCAAGCCATTTTGGCCATCCAGGAAGCTGAGGGAGGACAACACCCAGGGTGGGTGGTCCTGAGAAAGACTTATGGTAAGTCTTTCACCTCTCCTTTTTTCCCTTCATTATCGGCTCAGGCGAAGGACCACCCGAGGTGCGGATAGTCTCTGCCTCATGCCTAGCTATCAAAAAGGCTGTAACCGGCTTCACATCCGAATAGGTTGGATCTATCCTAACAGACAGATTTTACTTATAACACCAAGGAGAGCTAACCCAAAAACCGTTGCACGCAAAGGAAGACAAGGAGGTTGAACTGAGGGGTCAGAAAATCCTGGGATACCTCCCAATAGTGGTGTGATGATAAGTAAGCATCTAGAATGACGAGGATTTTGTGGGTCTCCTAAGATTTTGGACTATCTAAAAATGCGTATGAACTTGAGTGACGACAGAAGGTATAGAACCAATGATTTTGTAAACAAATATGAAAGTTGGCTCACTGTAACAATATAATTAACAACTGCATATGGTTAGTTAATGAATAATATATGTAAATCAACTGAAAGAAAAGATGTTGGTTGGGTAGGTTTTATCCGCGTGGGGAATGATAAGCAAAATGTACATTTCCCATAGACCTGACATCCTTCCTCTCTAATAACATTTGGCCTTCCAATAGCACTCAACAATGGGGCATGAACCCATCAGAAGAGAAACTAGTGAAGGTATGAAAGTCATTTATAATGAGGGTTGAAAGGGGCATATCCTGAAAGAGCTAGCGATATTTCCCAATAGCCACAAAAAATATGAATTAGGTGCAATTGCAGTCCACGATTGCCAATTGGGTAGAAAATCCTAGCTTTAGGCTACTAAGGTACCTTGATCAAGTGCATCAGGGGAATCTTAGCCTAAGAAATTGGTCATGGGTTGGGTAACCTCACAAGAGCTGGGTGGATCAAGAAGGAATGCGTGGAACAATCAGACCTTGACACTCGCCCCTTCATAGGTATCTCCCTGCCTTATGGCATTGGAACACTTGAATTGGAGGATTTCAAGTTCTCTGATTCATCAACCACTAAGTTTCAAAATTAAAAGAGAAACATGCCCCTGGAATCTTTACTTAAACTAAACTTTTCTTTTGTGCCCTCTTGTGGAGGATTTTAGTGAGTTCGTTATGGTTGTTTTTTTGGTGAACTAGTTTGTGAGATTGGGGTCCTAGACCAATCTCATTTGATTAATGGTGTGCTTGAAAATGTTTTAAAGAGTTCTTAAGTCTTTCTGATCCTCCTAGATCGCTTGTGAGCACAGGGAGGAGAGTATCTTTTGACGTAAGTGATCTATTAGAAACTTTTTGGTGTGTGAAAAGTGCTTTTGTGTGAAACAATATTTTAGTAGCTTATTTATAATATTGAAGCATATGGATGTCGTGGGGTCCTTTACTTGTCTTGTTATCAACTACTAAATGTTTTGAGCAATCCTTGTGTAATTCAAAACACTAAACTTAGTTTGTCAATGATGTGGACATCCGGGATCCTTACCAATCCTTTGACTTACTAAATGTTTTTTGCTCTATGCAAATGAAACTATCTTGGTTTTGTAACAAAGTGGACATGTATGTCTCCTTTACAACTTGGTTAGTTCCTTCTTTTCAAAGCAAACTATGAGGTGTCTAAGGGGCTTTGGCCTCTCCTAACTTGTTAATGTTATTCTTGAGAAAAAGGATATAGAACACACTTGGACACTCCTTTCTGATTTCCCATGATCACTCAAAAGAGTGCGAGGGAAATGACATGCTTAGAGGTGACTAAGGGGGTTCCTAGTCTCATAAATTGTTGAAGATAAATTAAGCTAAGAATTCAAATGCTTTCGATTTATCCATCCACGTGGAAAATAACAAGAGAGATGTTTCTTCTTACTTTACTTTAGTGTCTTTAACTAATCTATTGTTGCAAGAAATAACTCAAAGGGAAATTTGATTAATGTTACAAAGTGCACAAAAATAAATCCTCTAATCTACCTCCTCGGAAGAAACTGAAAATCCCCAAAAATAGGAAAAAAATGAAATTAGCGCGAGTTCCCGAAACCACAGTTGTGATGTTAAAAATGGAACAGAGCATTAATCACGCACTTTAGCCAGACTATTTCCCTAAGAAACACACTCACATGAAAACAACGATGGACAAAAGATTCATATGGAATTTTCTCCATTTGAGGCTCAAACTCTGAACTAGGCTACTTAGGGGGGGTAGTCACTAGTCCTGCACACAAAAAAATGGTAAGAAAAAAGGCTCGAAGAGCCTAAAGAAGGAGAATTTGGCTTGATGAACCTTGATGGAGTCGCCAATCTGTTCGGACTATTTTGTCACTAGAGTGAGCCAACAACAACCCCTTGAGTGTCAATATAGGTTAAATGTTGGCGTTGTGCAATGTCGTTGTTTCAATACACGCTTGTGTGTGCACTGGTCTTCTTAACATCGGGGGCTTTGAAACCTAGGGTTCGTCCAAAGCGTGTCCAACAAAAACCCCTGAGAACTGATACATCAATCCTTGGCCAAGTCCAAGGAATGTCTCACTCAAGATGCAAAGAGGATCAGAGAGACCATAAGGTCTTATGTTAGGGATGGAGGATCAAACCTACCAAACAAAATTATAAATGGCATCCATGTAACCCATGTCTGATATTCTAATAAGGACCAAGAATTAAAAATATACGTGCACATGTGCTACTCATTCATAACAAACACATGATATAACATTACCATCATATATTTATTACCAGACATATTCCATCATATTAGAGATATACACTATACAGAATAAATGAGTTGAACCTCCATAAGACTTAATCTCAATATCGTATCAACAATGGGAACACAATAGTATGCGCCTTGCACTGAGCTTTAAGATTCAGACAAATAAAAGACACATGAGACTTCTCCATACAACACATGATTACAATAGGATAACTCAGAGCTATGGAATTGATGCATTTGAAAATTAGGCAACCTGTTTTTTGAGTTGAGAGTCCAATTTTATATCTTTTTATGTTGGGGAGTGTTGTCCTGCACTGTTTCGCTCCACTCGCTTGTCTGATCTAATGACCTCGCATGATTCTAGTACCTGCTAGGGCTCCATGTAGGTTCTCTGCATTAGGGGAAATCTTAACTGCCTCTCCAACTCATCTTTTGGCCGCCCCACATCTTCATCTATTGTTGGCAACAATCATTTTGGGAGATATCCCAGTGATTCCTTTCTTGCTTCCGGCCGACATCTTCTTCGTTTTCGACGCAACTGACAAAACTCGGACCGACGTGCTCAACTAAAAAAACTCGGACCGACGTGCCCTTGACCGCCTTTAAACTTGGCGCGTTGCTTAACAAAACACGGTTCGATGCGTGCACTATGGAATTCTTTCGCGCATCTCCTAAGGTGCTTGCAAAAATTTTGGATGAGTGCGCACAACTTTCCTTTGTGCACGCTCGCAAAAATGGACCCAAAATTTTGGATTCCAATAGGCGCCCACGACTATTACCTAGCTCGTACTCAAGCCAAATTATTTATGGAATGATGTCGACAACGTACGACACCGTGCCCTTAATGTTATACACAAATTCCAGGAATTGACACTTGGGCTTCGAAGAACGTTCTTGAAAGGACTGGATGATCTGGACAATCGATTTTGTTATCTCAATTGTGACTATCGACAATGTGAGGTCCATTTATTGAGCTACTCAATCAAAGGGTTGGAAATGGTGTGGAGGTCGGAAAGTTGAGTATACTAGTCCATAGCTCGGTCGACCATTGGAGTTATTAGGTCTTGCAACCCCTGAGACTTATGCCAAGATGCTTTGACCTTTTTGTGATCTTGGTTGCATTTCGTGCGCGTCTTGAGCATTTTGGTGTCTTTGGCTTAGAGCGGTTGAAGATGGGAAGGCCACTCGATCACTCCTTGTTGAATGTCATCCTCAACAATACAAAAGATAAGGGGTGCCATGGAAACTCCCTGCTCATCACTAGGATAAATATAGATGTTATGTGATGTGCATTCAAAAATAATATAACCCTCATACTTGTCGACAAGGGTGCACGGGATGCGTTCCTGTGATGTAATAGCCTGCATAAGTCCCTGATACCAGTCCTCAAATAGTTGGTTGACGAATTTTTGGATGCGTGGGTCCTTGCTTTCATGTAGTTACAAGAAGTGGCGACCTTTAATTACCTATTGGATACCAGTGGGCCATTCAAACCCACGAGGGGGTCCCCAGAGTACTATTGCTAATAATAAGAGGATCCAACTATAATGAAATTCCTTGCCTGCATTCTTGGAATCCAAATAATCATCTATGAATTCGTTCATTACATACCGGGCCCAGGTCATCTGAATTCCAACAACGCACCTCTCAACTACTACGATGATCCAATACATGCATTCGTCTATAGTACAATTGTATAAAATTTTGTATGCTAACAATTGGGTAGAAACTGAAGTGGTCTATTGCTAACTTTTGAGATAAGAATTCCCCACCTCCCTCGACGGGTAGAATAGGTGCCATATATTTCTTGTTGGGTAGCATCCTTAGCCGTCAAGGCCTTGTCGGGTTCTTCTCCATGAAGAGGTAGGCTTGTCACGCAATAGATTGCATTTTCATCGACGTGGTACTTCCCTCCAAGCTAGAGGTAGCCTCCATGCACTCAAATGAGTATTAGGCAGGTACATAGAGTAATCGGTTCGTTGTGTCCAAAGTGAGGACATTCCAATAGGGAGAGGATGCCTGCCTGGCGAAGAGACTAAGCCCATTCATGGATGAGTGTAAGCGACCTGTCGTCTGCACTGCAAACATTGCGAGCATAGTGAGAAAAGTCTAGACCAAGGAATTGCTCAGACTTGCAGAAATCATAATCGATGAACTAGACATCCTATACCCGTCTTGTTTGGGACCCTGTGAGAGTGACATGTAGAGGTAAGTATTGGTCTTCCGGTTGGTGATTGGTGGTTGATCCAGGTGGATATCGGGGGCCACCCACCTTTTCCAAATGGCTCAAAACAGTTTTCTGGCCATTTTGGCAATTTACTATTTTTAGCAGGTTTTCACTTCCGGGGCCATTT
>JASDQU011027270.1:5583-18532 GCA_032191745.1 Picea mariana | reverse complement strand
CTAGCGAGTCTTTCACTCTGTATTTTTACAGTCTCTGTACATTTATTTCATTAATAGAAATCGTGTATTACTGTATCTCTGTGTTTATGGTTGCATCTCTGATACATTTCTGTCATATTATTGAATATCTGCAATATCTCTGTGCATTTCCTTATTATATCTCCGCTCTCATTTCGTGCCGAAAATAATCCGGATTAGTGGTACTCCAAGGTCTGCTTGAGGAGGCCATGGAAAGTTTGAGCTGGGCACATAACAAAGTTTTTGCGAAAGAATTAGGTGGTTGACTCTGAATTATGGTTTGGTTAATTGTGTAGATGAAAGTGAGTTTAGGTTATGTTTTATACCGGGAAGAAGGTGGAGACGAATGAAGGCAATAGTAATGAGTAAGGCAATAATTGATCTGAAAAGATCTTTTAAACGACAATGGTTGAGTTATTTAGCATGTGTTAATTAACCATTTAGGAAGTTGAGTGAAAGAGGAAGAATTATAAAGTAAACATGACAACCATAAAGAAATGTACAGATCTGAACTTAAGCATGAGAACAACAAACCATAAAAACACTAAAATGATAACGAAGTTCGGCAATCTCGCCTACGTCTCCGGGGCTTTGTCTAAGTGGGTGAGGCTTTCTTATTTATGTTCGAAGCTTTAAAAGTACATCATAACAGTGCCTAAAAGGTTACAAACTGATCTAGTCTTGTTCTACCAGATCTATAGAACCCAACAAAATAAACGACACTGAAATCGGATGACCGAAGCTCCCAAAAATGGCCCGCAAAGGTGCTCTCCTCAACAACTTCCCTGCATAAAAATGGATTTGGCTTGGAAAATATTTAGCATAAACCTGCTCTGAACCTCCTCCTTTGGTTTCAAGAAACCATGGTTTATATCAATCTGAAGTTGGTAACCATATCCCAACTTCTCCCCAAGATCTCGCCTAAAAAAGGGCCCAATATCCCCCCAAAATGACCAAAATCTCCAAATATCATTCCATAAATCAATAACAATCCATATTATATAGTAAAAACCCACTATTTAGCAAATAAATAGGGCGTAACCCCTTTTTCCACTAGCCCTTGGTCATATTGGTGCTCACCATGTGGCCAGGCGCTAATATTGGGCGTGTTGGCCCTCGACTGTTTTGGCTCATGGTTACGTGTAAGGCCATATGGCCCTGTCCTCCAAGCTCCATGCGCCATACCATATTTAGAGCCCCCGAAAAATATCCCACGATTAATCCCCTTGGTCGGCAGGCTAGCCCAACCGATCGAGGCTTAACCCTTGACCTCTGCGCGCATAGTATATAGAACCGGGTCTTATGCAGTGGTATGTGGGGTAGCCTAAAACGGTGGTTCTAACCATAACAAGCCGCGCCAAGTGTACTCCCGCCATGTGGTTATATGGAGGTGTTTAGACCAAGGGCTGGGGCCTAGCCCCAGCCCTTTCTGCGCCCAACTGAGCCATTAAACAAGTTTAACATAATATGCAAAGGTATAGTGGTAAGAACCAATATATAGGCGGGCTGGTGCCCGACCTATGTGAAAGCTCTACGCCTAGGAGGTCCACAGTTCGAACCCGGTGGACTCCAAATCTTTTTCCAAAACCTCAGCCAATGAATGGGTGCCACGTGGCATCCCATGTATGGGCCACGTGGCATCGTACCATACGTCGAGAGTACTACCATGTGTCAGCGCTCGATTCATCCACATCTGCTAGCCACGTGTCTACCACGTCACATGCCACTATACCTACCATGTAAGCAACGTACAGACATGTCATGTGTCACCCTTGCAGTGGTGACACGTATCACTCCCTGATTGGTCCATGTATACCTGCGATGTTAGCAAACTCTGTCCAAGTCAGCACCACGTATCCTACCACGTCAGCTGTATGGCCGTACGACCTGTATAGTCAGCTGCCACATGGCACTGTACAGACTGTACAAACTGTGTAATCATCATTTTTTTTGCCTATTTGGCAAAACGAACATATCACCATATCTAGAGCATACGACATCCATTTGATCCCGTTCAAGTTGCGTTGGGTTCGTATCGACGAGGCCTGCACACATGTCTGTTTTGAAGAGATTTTGAGCACTTTTATTTTAGGCCTTTCTGAGCCCCATCAAGCTCCTAGATCCAATTTTGGATCACACCTCCCCACTAATAAAGACCTTTTGGTCCCCAAAAGGTTACTAACCAGTCATCAAGTTCAGGATAGGCCACCCGACTTGTTCTCTGTCTTTAAAATTTGTCCTGTGCACCTTTCTCATCAAGATCAACTATAAAATAATCATGATAACCGACAACATATTGTTAGCCATTTGTAGCCTGTCACATCTTACTGAGGCCACTATCATCCATGTTGACAACATTACTAATGATAGCATAAAAAATATGACGACAACTGAGCTAATATGTTTATAATACTTGCACGACATTAGCTTATCTTGAAGCAAACTGTGATTGATCTTCCATTCTACAATCATCTCTTGTTCTTGCTTAAGATCTATTACTTGATTTGAAACAATTATAGGTGTGTTTCTTGCTTGAGCTGCCTTTCTTAATTGTTCCATAGTTTTAAGAGATTTATTTTCCTTTAAATGATGAGCATGAACCACATAATATTGACTTGCTTTGGTTAGATGATACTGATTCTTTTCCCTGTAGAAGATTTCTTTACGATCATATAAGTAAGGACTGCCTAAAGCCAATCCACATTCACTTAGTGGCACCACATCACATGTTACCTCGTCCACAAACTTAGATGAAATTGAAAATTTTAATGTGCACTACTTTGTTATGTGCAATTGATGATTATTGCTTATCCATTTAAGTGTGTAAGGCTTATGATGCATCTGAGTTTTTAATCCCAATTGCTTAACCAATTCCTTTGAAATTAAGTTAGATTGAGATCCACTATCTATCAATGTGTCGACCTTAGTATGTCACATTATGACCCTTATGTGAAACAATTTACTTCTAGCATCAAATCCATCATCATTTTACCTGTCATACCAACCAATGAGACTTTTGATTCATCACCTGAATCCGATCCCAAGTTTGTTGGTCGTGTTGTTGTTGAAACTGTGTGCCTCCCTTTCTTTTCCTTGAACCACTTCGATCTTTTCTCGGGATGCAATTGCCAACAACGGTCCTCATCATGCCCCTCTTTCTTAAAATGATTGCAAGAGGGCTTCTCTTCCTTTCTGGCCATTGAATTTTCCTTCTTGCTATTCCACTTCCTTTTGTCCTCTTTCCTTGAAGACGATTCTCCTGACACACCAACTCCTGTTTTCCCTGTTTCAATGTATGTCGCTTGAACAAAAACCTCATCAAGATTAGTAGGTCCAAACATGAATACATTATTTCGAATATGTGCAGGTAATCCTCCTATATACTTCATAAGAGTTTCTTGGGTATGTAAAGGAATATCTAACATCAATGCCATTTTATGAAAGCCATCTGTGTATTCTTGCACTGTTTGTCCTTTTCTTAGTTTAAGAGCTTGCCATTCAATTAAAGCTTTCTCTTTATAACATAAAGGATAGAATTGCTTTCTAAGTGCAGAAATAAAACTTTGCCATGATGGAAATACATTACCCACTTGTTGCATTCCATTTTGCAACTTGCTTTGCCACCAGATGAGTGTTGTGCCTACAAGTCTAAGTGATGCCAACTTGATTTGAGTTGCCTCATCCTTGATTTGTTGCACACTACAATAAACCTCCATCTGTCTGACCCAATTATCAAGTTTCTCTGCATTGATTTCACCATCATACATAGGTAATTCAAATTTCACATCAAGTTTTAATAAAGACATTTCTTTTTTATGTTTATGGACATGTTTCTTTGCAGTGGATTTAGAACTTGAACTTGAAGAAGAAGGAGAAGAAGGAGGTGAAGATGGAGGTGAAGGAGGAATTTGAGAAGGATCCTCTTCTTCTTCACTTTTTCCCTTTGAATATTCACCCAGATTCAGTCTCTTCCATTCCAAGTAATCCTCATACAAAACCTTCATCATCTCCGACATGGCAAATAAAGTTTTTCAAAACTCTTTCTCATCTTGAGAAAGTCCCTCTTCTGATGCCATTTTCTCGCTTTGAGAAGTTCTCTTTCTCAATCCAATCAATGGATTCTCTTCAATAAGCCTGCCTTCACCATGATGTAGCTTTTCCCTGGTTAACATGCAAACTCAAAATCCAAACGTCAACTAGCTTTGATACCACTTGATCCGAAAAGATCTTTTAAACGACAATGGTTGAGTTATTTAGCATGTGTTAATTAACCATTTAGGAAGCTGAATGAAAGAGGAAGAATTATAAAGTAAACATGACAACCATAAAGAAATGTACATATCTGAACTTAAGCATGAGAATATCAAACCATAAAAACACCAAAATGATAACGAAGTTCGACAATCTCGCCTACGTCTCTGAGCCTTTGTCTCAGTGGGTGAGGCTTTCTTATTACTATTCAAAGCTTTAAAAGTACATCACAACAGTGCCAAAAAGGTTACAAATTGATTTGGTCTTGTTCTACTGGATCTCTAGAACCCAACCAAAAGAAACATCACTGAAATCGAATGACCGGAGCTCCTAGAGATGGCCCGCAAAGGTGCTCTCTTCAACAGCTTCACTGCATAAAAATGACTTTGGCTTAGAAAATATTCAGCATAAACCTGCTCTGAACCTCCTCCTTTGGCTTCAAAAAACCCTGGTTTATATAGATCTGAAGTTGGTAACCATCTCCCAACTTCTCCCCAAGATTTGGCCTAAAAAAGGGCCCAATATCCCCCCAAAAATGACCAAAATCTCCAAATATCAGCCCATAAATCAATAAAAATCCATATTATATAGTAAAAACCCACTATATAGCAAATAAATAGGGCGCAACCCCTTTTTCTGCTGGACCCTGGTCGTATTACCACTCACCATGTGGCCAGGCGCTAATACTGGGCGCGCTGGCCCCCGACTGTTTTGGCTCCTGGTTACGTATAAGGCCATATGGCCCTGTCCTCCAAGCTCCACGCGCCATACCTTATTTAGAGCCCTTGATAAATATCCCACGGTTAAGCCCGCCAACTAGGGGGCTTAACCATGGGATATTTATCAAGGGCTCTAAATAAGGTATGGCGCATGGAGCTTGGAGGACAGGGCCATATGGCCTTATACGTAACCAGGAGCCAAAACAGTCGGGGGCCAGCACACCCAGTATTAGCGCCTGGCCACATGGTGAGCGCCAATACGACCAGGGTCCATGGTGAGGGCTTAACCCTTACCCTCCGTGCGCATAGTATATAGGACCGAGTCGTATGGAGTGGTAAGTGGGGTAGCCCAAAACCGTGGGTCTAACCATAACAAGCCGTGCCAAGTGTACTCCCGTTGTGTGGTTATATGGAGGTGTTTAGACCAAGGGTTGGGGCCTAGCCCCGACCCTTTCCGTGCCCAACTGAGCCTTTAAACAAGTTTAACATAATATGGAAAGGTATAGTGGTAAAAACCACTATATAGGTGGGCTGGTGCTCAGCCTATGTGAAAGCTCTGTGCCCATGGAGGTCCATGGTTCGAACCCGGTGGACTCCAAATCTTTTTCCAAAACCTCAGCCAATGAATAGGTGCCACGTGGCAGCCCATCTCTGGTCCACGTGGCATCGTACCATACGCAGAGAGTACTACCATATGTTAGTGCCCGATTCATCCACATCTGCCAGCCACGTGTCTTCCACGTCACATGCCACTGTACCTGCCACGTAAGCAATGTACGGTTGTGCCACGTGTCACCCTTGCAGTGGTGACACATGTCACTCCCTTATTGGTCCACCTATACCTGCCATGTCAGCAACCTCTGTCCATGTCAACACCATGTACCCTGCCACATGAGCTGTATGGCCGTACAACATGTACAGTCAGCTGCCACGTGGCACTGTACGGATTGTACAGTCATCATTTTTTTGTCTGTTTGGAAAAACGAATAGATCACCATATCTGGAGAATACGACGTCCATTTGAGCTCGTTTAAGTTGCCTTGGGTTCATATCGACAAGGCCTACACACACGTATGTTTTGAAGAGATTCAGAGCACTTTGATTTTTAGGCCTTTTCTGAGCCCCATCAAGCTCCTGGATCCAATTCTGGATCAACGAGTTACCCACAAAGTTCTATGGGATAGCTGGAGGCTATAGGGGATTTGAATGTGACCTAATTATGGCATGTGTGAGTGTACCATATTTCATTACTATGGGTTGCATCATGGTCAGTTGGAGGTTGTGTAAGATTTCATAACTGTCAGTTGCGAGGTCATACGTCAGGGAAGTAGGGAGGGAGTAAGTGCTCTTGAATAGTTAGTTAAACACCGTCGGATCTTAGGTATGGGGAAGGACGCCATAGTTATTTCTGGGACTATCCATGGGAATGTCACCATCTTGATATATGAAGGGCCTGAGATGATGTGGCCAAGTACATGATTAGAACCTCCTGTACCGACACACAAGTACTTTAGCGGTGTTGATGATTGAAATTGTCAACGAAGTTTTGCCCGCAAAGTATTTCTAAAGCCTATTATTATAAAAACTAAATAATACTAGTAGGTGGGACCCCCTTGTACTTTTGGAGGGCAGATCTGTTCATTTTTTAGGTTGAGATGATGTGCGACACAACTCACATGGTTAATGAAGATCTTGTGGTTATTGGTTATAAATTGATCTTACGAAGGGTTGATTCCTTATGTTACTACAGCCTATGATATTCATTAATGTCATTGTTGTCTGTTCTTATTGCACTTGCATAACAAACATGTTAGTAAAATTACATGAAGGGCAGTTTTGGGAGAGGCAAAATACTAGAACAAATGCAAGGGAATGGGACCTAGTTCTGCAATATCACATGTGAATAACTTAAAAGAAATGAGAAACAATTTCAAGAGGAAGATTTAAAAGCTATCCTAACTATACTACATGCATGAAAACACTTGATGATTATTGTTAAATCCTAACTAACAAGTGATGATTATACAATTTAATTGAGTTATATGTTTAATACACATATGGTATGGAACGTTGGTGGCACATTTGGCAAGATCATAGTGCTAATGGTTATGCGAATTGTTATATGGAACTTGGATTATGCTATGGCTTAAGTTAGAAAGGTGGTATGGTCTATTGGTTTTAAATGTGGTGATGGTCTCGATGCATGGGTTGATTGATGGTGTTAATGGAGGGCTCGTTGGCATGTATTGTTGAATTAATGAATTGTGGGTGGAGGCGACGTGCATTTACTGCACGTCACCTTTACTCCTCCTGTTGGCTGCCACCCTAGTCAGACTATTGTTCAATCTTACTGCTGTGGTTATGCTCCAAAATTTTAGTAGGAAGGAACTGCTCGACCAACTCTCGTTTTAAGGAATTCGATTACAGGTATGTCTTTTTTGGCCATTCGTGATTTTTCTCTGGTTATGAAATGATTATTGGATCAGTTGTATGGGTTTGTGTTTTCCTAAGTGCTGCAACTGTGTGAAATTTGGGTTTTGGAAATGAAGAGTGAATGGTTCTTCTTGTAACATTTTTGAGTTTGTCGGTCTTCCTGGGTGATAGTTCTTTGTTATCACTATTGTTTGGTTGGAGGGTTTTTGTTTAGTTTTGGGTGGATAGCTATCTTCACGCACCGTCACTAATCCATTCTTTGGCTTTCATGGGTTTAATGGTCGAAGGTTTTCTGCATCACTATGTTGTGTTTCACTTCAACATTGGTGGTTTCCACTGCTAAGGGTCACGAAGTGAGTGTTATGTTCTTAACTCGGCCCTGTCTTCACCTCAGTACTGTGTTAGTTTGGACGAAGAACACGAGGGTTATACCCTACGTGCATTAAATAAATTTCCCGGCCAAATGAGAGCCTCACCCTTTTTTTTTGGCTCCCCTGCCATGGATTGTTATGTGTTCGTAAATGAATCATGTATCTCTCTGTGTGCATACCCATAGCCTCGAAAGTTCAACCATTACGAGGAGTTGGCTCCATTCCCTAGTGTTGGCTACATAATAGACCCTTAACCCTCCATTCTCGAATTTTGTAAAGGAGATTCTCGTGCTTGTCAAGTTGCTACGGGTTATTGTGGATCGAATGTATGGTGGATTACTTGTGAATATGAATTCACTCGATTGGTCGTATGGAAGTCTTGTTGTTTTAGAATATAGTTACTGCATTTGTGATGATAAGGATAAACCCTTCGTTGCCAATTGCACTTTCAAAAGATACAACCACCCTCCTTATGTTAATATCTCAGTATTGTTACTGGAAAGGGCCTCTGCCCCGATTCGATTGGATGCATGGTTATGCATAGCTACCACAACTTGTTCGGTTGATTGATTTTCTACAACGGTGGCGAATTGTTTGGTTGATATACAGTCACTAGTATCTGCACTAATAATTTTCAGATGATAGCTGACATTGGTTTCAAATGCTTGGTGTTTCTCATGCATGTCGCGTTGTGTGTATGGTATTTTGCAAAACGAAATATTGGGCATGGCAACTATAGTTTTCTTGGGGACAAATTATTATTGGACTGGGTAACTATAGAAAGTATATCCACTGCATCCTTGTGCTTGTTGGTTGTATAGACCTGAGTGTGCACAGCATAGTCGATCACGGTGTGACTAAATCGAAGCAATCTTATATTAAATCGATGGCTCAACTGATATGTTCAATTATTACCATGACTGTGTGTTTGTTGTGCTAAGTGGAAATGTTGCACCGTGGAGTTTTGTTAGCTACGCACTGTGTATGGTATGGATAGCTTGTTTTTCATACTCAGGGATACCCACAAAGTTTTAAGCATGCTATTTATTTCAATTGACCACTAGTTAAAGCATGGATGTTGTTGATGACAGTCGTGTTGGATAGGTGGCCCAGGTTTTAAATCCCATTGAATTGTTTTTCTTTTATAGTGGCATAACTACATTGCCTGGGCAAATTACCCTGTGCATAGCTTGTGTCTAAATGGTGGTTGTTGGTTGTATGATTAATTGTCATTTTAGGCATGGCAATTTGGTCTTGATTATTTTGGTTACTGCATATATATGTTAATGAATATCATTTCATTTTGATGGGCTCTATTGCAGTAATAGTGACATCATTATTATTTTGAAAACATGACTTTTGAGTATAGTTGTGGATTGAAGAAATGCATGGGTAGTGGTTGATTTTGATAGTTACAGATTGGAAATGGGTACTATTTGTAAATTGTTATAAAATGCAGAGTCTATGAATGAAGGGAACAAAACCTCTTGCAAATTGTATAGGATGTCCTCTGTTTTGTGATGGCATTGTGTGGGACATTTGATTTTGAACAATGAACTTGTTAAATACACATAAATTATTATTTAGTCAAGTGATTGATGGTTGATACATCTCCTTTCACAGAATGTTTTATGGATCACTTAATTAATTCCATGAACACTAATCGTCCTTCTTCCCTTCCATTATTTCACTTTCCGCTAATTACAAACCCCGTCACCTCCCATATTCCTTTTTCACTCCCTGTTCTGAGATTGATTACAGTCAAGAGAATTTTTGTGTTAAAATGGATGAAAGTGGCAGTTTCTTGTGTGGATTGCAGTGAGGTTTTATTGGTTTGCTTTACAGTTGATTGATTGTTGTTATTGAGCAATGACCATGCTTCTCCCCTTTCATTATATCTTTTTTTCACTCAATACAAACCCCTCACATATCCCAGAACCCTGTTTCACTCCCTCGCTCGTTGATTAACAGTAAAACAATTTTCATGGATTGGATTGAATGAGTCTGATACATTCTGATCCAAATCTATTTCATATTTTTAAGAGTTGTCATGCATGTTTATCTAAAAGAATATTTGTTAATCGATCACGCATGCAGGATGAGTTTTTTCAGTTGAGGAAGCCATGGCCGAGGAAATAGAGGTAGAGGTAACTGGAACCGAGGCCTAAGAAGGCCCAAGTTCTCCATACATTTTGATGTTGATTCGGAAGAGCTTGGCCAATTGTTTCATACCAGATTATTTAATTGGATTGGGTAGGGAATAGTCCAACCTAGGCCTAAAAGGCCTCCCTTCCAAGCCCCACAAGCCCCCGGTATCCCTGTACCTCCTCATGTGTCCTTACAACATGAGGTCCTTGAAAATGATGGATGGAAAGAGATTGTCCACCCGACAGTCTCCCAACATCGTGGCTGGCCCAACTTGTCTTTGCCTACTCCTCCGCCTTTAAACCCCATTGTCCAAGCTGCCTCTAACCACTCGCCAGTGCAATTCTCCCATGATAGCAAGAGATTGAAGACTGAAGCTCACCATGAACTTGATAAAGGAAAAGCCACTACCCCTTCCTCACCCTCCAATGACTCTGACAAATCCGTGTCTTCCCGGATGCATTTGAGGGACGATTGTTCCCACGTGATCAGTGAGATTAAGCCTAAAGGCTCTGCACAACCTAATTCAAATTTGGGAAAATCAAGAGGTGACAACAGCTACCAAGGAAAGGTTGCATTGTAGACTAGGAAATATGGCTTTTGAGTTTTATGTTATCTATTGTTTCATGACAGTTGACTTCATGGATCTTTGGACAACATGTTTTTTTTGGATGTATGAGTATTATTTTGAAATAATTTCAAATTTCATAAGTTTTAATTGCCAAAACTGAATATGTTAATGGGAGGCACAAGGATGTGTCTTTTTCTTAACTAATGGTTATGTTATGATTATTATGATTTTTATGAACCAAAGGGAGTTACAAGGGATCCCACCTACTAGTTATTATTTAATTATGACCCTTTATTATAATTATTATTTCCCCCCCTAACTAAAGTTAGTTGAGTCTTTTAATTAACTTAACTAATGAATTGGTTCAACTTCTTCAACCAATTCTAATTTGTTAAAAGCAAAAAGAAAGGGAGGAACAAGAGGATGATAGAAGCAGAAGCATGCTAAGGTTTGCTCTTTGAGTTTATGTTTAGATAGTTCGATTTTCATTCATTCATATATTCATCACAACCTAATTCTCTTTTATGATAGCAGGGTCTTATTGTAGACAACAATATTCATGGCCAAATCAAATCATTCAGACACTTGTTATTCGGAGGTGTTGATATATATTTGATAGTCTGTGTAGACTTGTCTTTTTGTGAATTAATTTTCATGACTGATAAAGGCTATTGTGCAGAGTCGAGTGGGCATCAATCTGTGGCAAGCTGATCCAGCTTTTAGAGGTCAGTTGTTGTTTTTTGTCAGAGGTCCTTTTGTATGTTCCATTGGAGATGTCTAAGTTTGACTTTGGTCCAAGATTTCTGTTTGAGATTTTGTAAAGAAAATGACTCTTTGGTGAATTGGAATGAAATAAAAGATTGCTTTATGTCTCACCTATCCTTATTATCATCTTGGTGCCTTTACTTATGTTCTTACATTTATTTCAACAACTGTTATATTCAGAAAATTACATAAAAAGTGAATTTCCAGTAAGCTTTTTGTTTATAAAAGACTATCCTAAGCACTCGTAATTAATACTTGTGAGTTAGGATGTTATTTTTGTTGGCTATAAACATAGGGTGATATTCCCATCTACTTTTCTTTAGCCAAGTAAAGTTTGAAAATGCTTGAGTAAGATCCATTCATATCTTTTCCTCAACAAGCAGGAGGTGCCGCAGAGGTTTGTTGATCCCCTCCATGTGATTGCTTTGATTCGATCGAAGAGTGGTCAGAACCCTTCCCCACTACTTTGCTTATGTGCATGACGTGAGGGGGATTCAGGATGCCAGGGAGACGACTGAATTTCAAAACTTTTTAGGAGACTCGAGGAGGTAGCAAGGACACATGGGTCAGGGTTGTGTAGATACCCACCATTCTTCGAAAGTACACTTATAGTACCTATAGGAGCTACGATATTCCATGTGTTGATCCACATATATGTGTGCGCACCTCCTTTTTGACACTTCATACAACTTATTCTACCATCTATCAAAGGCATATTCAGAATATGTGTCATAAGACTTGACACTCCTCCAGCTTAATTCTCTGTCTGTGGTGGGGTTGATGTAGTCCTCCCTACACCCCGTGGCCTTGTAGATATTTTCAATTGTCGAGCTCTGTGCATCCTCATCAACAGGCCCATTGTAGAGATCGCCTTCATATGGATTTAGTGGTGCAACCACGCGCAGGGTGTTAGTCTCAAATGACATTTGGTGCTTTTTCAAATTCAACATTGCATTGTTTTCAAAAGCTCAGTCGATTCCTAACAATGCATGGTAGGGATCCGAATCATCCATAATTTCAATGACTTCAAAGTCGACCTTTGTTTTTACTCCTTCTATATTCACCTCTACCTGCTCCATTCGGTCGATGGGGTATATCTTGTACTGATTGGTTAATCAAAGCTGAATGGGTGACCAAACCAACTTTGATTTCCCCATCACTTCCCATAATTTATTGGGTAAAATGTTCGAATCACATCCTAGATCCAAAATGACTCCATCCATATCATACCCACCAAGCTCTGTTGTCATATTAAACTCCCGACGAGTGCGCTTTTTCTTGTTGACTTGGCAGACCTCTGTTACACATTATTTTCATCATCCCTATGACTGTTAATGATGTAAACCTATTTGCTGCCTTTAGAGGGGTCAGTGGCCTGAGTTCCTGAAGAGAGAAGGGAGAAGAATTTTTTCTGAGAAAAGAAGTTGCATTTTCCTTTGTAAAAACCCTATAAAAAAGGAAGTTTGCAGGCTGCATTATAGCTAGGGTGCGAGAATGCCAGATTCTTGCAGGCTGCATCATAGCTAGGTCACGAGGAGTTCACAATCTGTTCTATAGGCAGGGTGCGAGAATGCTTACACATGGGAAAAATGAACGTTTTCTCGAATCTTCTAGAAGGAGAAACTTCCATGGTGAGGTGGCATCCGAATGGTTTGGATCTTACTCGCTTTCATGAT